>PVKC010048932.1:0-10815 GCA_004027635.1 Crocidura indochinensis | reverse complement strand
GGTGTTTATTGTTCCAAATAAATTTCAAAAGTGCCTGATCCACTTCTTTGAAGAATGTCATGGGGATCTTTAGAGGGATCACATTAAATCTGTATAATGCCTTGGGTAATATTGCCATTTTGATGATGTTAATCCTGCCAGTACATGAGCAGGGTATATGTTTCCATTTCCACATATCCTCTCTTATTTCCTGGAGCAAAGTTTCACATTTTTAGTAAAGTTGATTCCAAGATATTTGAGTTTGTGTGGCACTATTGAGAATGGGATTGTTTTCTTAATGTCCATTTCTTCCTTATTACTATTGGTGTAGAGAAAGGCCATTGATTTCTGTGTGTTAATTTTGTAGCCTGCCACCTTGCTATATGAGTCTATTGTTTCTAGAAGCTTTTTGGTAGAGTCTTTAGGGTTTTCTAAGTAGAGTATCATGTCATCTGCAAAAAGTGAGAGCTGACTTCTTCCTTTCCTATCTGGATTCCCTTGATATCTTTTTCTTACCTAATCACTATAACGAGTACTTCCAGTGCTATGTTGAATAGGAGTGGTGAGAGAGAACAGCCTTGACTTGTGCCAGAATTTAGAGGGAAGGCTTTTAGTTTTTCTCCATTGAGGATAATATTTGCCACTGGCTTGTGGTAGATGGCCTTAACTATATTGAGAAAGGTTCCTTCCATTCCCATCTTGTTGAGAGTTTTGATCAAAATGGGTGTTGAACCTTATCAAATGCTTTCTCTGCATCTATTGATACGATCAAGTGATTTTTATTTTTCTTGTGGTTGATGTTGTGTATTATGTTGATAGATTTACAGATGTTAAACCGTCCTTGCATTCCTGGGATGAAACCTACTTGATCATAGTGCATGATCTTCTTAATGAGGCATTGTATTCTATTTGCCAGAATTTTGTTGAGGATCTTTGCATCTGCATTCATCAGCGATATTGATCTGTAATTTTCTTTTTTCATTGCATCTCTGTCTGGTTTGGGTATCAAGGTGATTGGCTTCATAAAAGGTATTTGGAAGTGTTTTCATTTTTTCAATTTCATGAAAGTGTCTTGACAGGATTGGTAGTAGTTCCTCTTGGAAAGTTTGAAAGAATTCATTAATGAATCCATCTGGGCCTGGGCTTTTGTATTTGGGCAGATATTTGATTACCGTTTTAATTTCATCAATAGTGATGGGGGTGTTTAGATATGCTACATCTTCTTCCTTCAACTGTGGAAGATTATAAGAGTCCAAGAATTTATCCATTTCTTCCAGGTTCTCATTTTTAGTGGCATAGAGCTTCTAGAAGTAGTTTCTGATTACCCTTTGAATCTCTGCCATATCAGTAGTGATCTCTCCTTTTTCATTCCTAATACGAGTTATCAAGTTTCTTTCTATCTCTTTCTTTGTTAGTTTTGCCAGTGGTCTATCAATCTTGTTTATTTTTTCAAAGAACCAACTTCTGCTTTCGTTGATCTTTCGGGTTGTTCTTTGGTTTTCCACTACATTGATTTCTGCTCTCAGCTTTGTTATTTCCTTCTGCCTCCCTATTTTTGGGTCCTTTTGGTTAGCACTTTCTAGTTCTATGAGCTGAGTCATTAAGCTACTGAGGTAAGCCCCTTCTTCCTTCCTGATGTGTGCTTGCAAAGCTATAAATTTTCCTCTCAGTACTGCATTTGCTGTGTCCCATAAGTTCTGATAGTTTGTTTCTTCATCATCATTTTTTCCAGGAACCTTTTGATTTCCTTTTTGATTTCATCTCGGACCCACTGGTTATTCAGTATGAGGCTGTTAGCTTCCAGGTGTTAAAGCTTTTCTTCTTTGTTCCTTTGGAATTCACAAATAATTTCAGAGCCTTGTGGTCAGCAAAGTTAGCCTTCAAAATTTCTATACCCTTGATATTATGAAGATATGTTTTATGTGCCAACATGTAGTCCTGACATAGAGAATGAAGATGACAATTCTGATGACCAGATAATGACCAATGAACGAATCAATCTCTCAGATAAGGACTTTAGAAAAGCAACATGGAAGATGCTGAAAGAACTCAAAGAAACCATGAACCGAATTGAACAGAACACTAATAAGAACCAAGAAAATATGATGACAGAAATCACAAAACTCCAAACTGAAATAACATGTCAAGTAACAGGCCTGAAAAACCCAATAAATGAATTCAATTACAAAATGGATAATCTCAACACCAGGGTAGAAGAAGCTGAGAATAGAAATGGTGCTGTGGAAGATGAGGTAAATAACAACTCCATACAGTGGGAGAGATTGGAAATAAAAACTTAAAACAAATGAACAGACAGTGGAAAACATAGTCAAAGAATGGGAACAGATGAAAATAGAAGTCTATGATAAGATCAACAGAAACAACTTAAGAATCATTGGAGTCCCAGAGACACAGGAAGAAAATTTCCAGGAAGAATCAACGGTCAAGAACATCATTAAAGAGAAACTTCCAGAGCTACAGAATATATGTGATCAAATCCTGCATGTCCGAAGAGTTCCAACCAAAAGAAACCCCGGAAAAAATACCCCAAGACACATCCTACTCACAATGACAAATCCCACAGATAGAGACATAATTCTGCAAACAGAAGATCAAAAAAAGAAATTACATTCAATGGAACATCCTTGAGATTACAGCAGACAAACAGAAAGGTTTTAAGTGTGGGATTATGCGGAGCCTTAGGCTCTATGAGACTGGATATTGTAAGGTAGCCCTGCCCCAAACTTCCTGTTTCCCTAAGCTCTCCTTTTAGTATATAAAAGTGCACCTGTATGGTCAGACCTGTCCACACCTGGGTGGTGGTTTTGAATAAAAAATAATAGAGTCTAGCTGAGGGGAAATGAGGAACAGAAGAAGGCAAAGAGACAGAAGAGAAGCAGCAAGATAAGCTGCTCAGCATTGAGAGTTTAGCAGAGAAATAAGTGTGAGGAAATGCACATGGTGGATAGGGCCATAGAATAAAGCAAGATGACTTCAATGAAACTAATTGACTGATTGTGAATTAATTTCTCCACCATTGCCCTGCAATCTTCAGACCGGCTGGCTAAGGGGCTAGATACATTGTGTTGAGGGAGATCTCACCCAACATGTGGACTCTATACTTTATATTTAAAAAAATATAAAATATAAAGGGTCAGATATGACCCTGGGCTTTTGTTTAAAATACAATTAGTAGTGCTGAACCCATAATTTGCTATAGGTTCCAATCTAATTTTTAAACCTCCTGTCATACCGATAGATTCTCTGCCTCCTACTCCCAGTGTCCTTCACATTTTTAGTCAAGTTGACTCCAAGATTTTTGAGTTTGTGTGGCACTAATGTGAATAGTATTGTAATGTCCATTGAAAAACATTATTATTGGTGTATAAAAAGGCCATTAATTTGCCCATGTTAATTTTGTAACCTGCCACTTTGCTATATGAATCTATTGTTTCTAGAAGCTTTTTGGTAGAGCCTTTAGGGTTTTCTAAGTATGGTATAATGCCATCTGCAATCAGAGAGCTTGACTTTTTTCTTTCCTGTCTGAATGACCTTTATACATTTTTCTTGCCTAATTGCTATGAAAAGAACTTCCAACACCAGGATGGCTAGGAGTGGTGAGAGAAGGCATCCCTCTCTTGTACCAGATTTTAGAGAAAAGGCTTTTACTTTATCTCCATTGAGAGTAACATTTGTCATTGTCTTGTGGTAGATGGCCTTGACTATATTGAGAAAAGTTCCTTGCATTGCCATTTTGATAGGAGTTTTTTTTTTTTATCAAGAATGGGTGTTGGATCTTATCAAATATCTTCTCAGCATTTATTGATTGATCATATGGTTTTGTTGTTTTTCTTTTTGTTGATATGGTGTATTATGCTGATTGATTTACATATGCTAAACCATCCTAGCACTCCTGGAATGAAATTTGCTTGGTCATGGTGTATGACTTTCTTGAGGAAGCATTGGATCCTATTTGCTAGAATTTTTTTGAGGATCTTTGCATCTGTGTTCATCAGGGATATTGATTTGTAGTTTTCTTTTTTTGCAGATCGTTGTCTAGTTTTGGCATCAAGGTGATGTTAGCTTTAGAAAAGCTATTTGGGAGTGTTCCTGATTTTTCATTTCATGAAAGACCTTGAAAAAGATTGGTATTAGTTCCTCTTGCAAGGTTTGAAAGAATTTGCTAGGGAATCTATCAGGACCTGGGCTTTTGTTTTGGGGAAGACTTTTGATTACCATTTTAATTTCTTCAGCAGTGATGGGTCTGTTTATATATGCTAGGTCATCCTGTTTTTACTATGGAAGATTAGACAAGTCCAAGAATTTCTCCATTTCTTCCAGGTTCTCATGTTTTTTATGGCAAAGAGTTCCCCAAAATAGTCTATGATTACCCTTTGAATCTCTGCAGTATATGTAGTGATCTCCCCTTTCCATTTCTAATCTGGTATATTAAGTTTTTTCTCTGTTTCTTTTGGTGGTTTTGCTAGTGATTTATCAATCTTATTCATTTTTTTTAAAGAACCAAGTTTTGTGAATTCAGACCTCCATCCAAAGGTTAAATCCAAATGAATTAAAGACCTTGATATCAGGCAGAACCATAAGGTATATTATACAACACATAGGTAAAACACTTCATGGCATTTAGACTAAAGGCATCTTCAAGAAGGAAACAGCACAATCCAAACAGGTGGAAGTAGAGATAACCAGATGGGACTATATTAAGCTAAGAAGCTTCTGCACCTCAAAGGAAATAATACCTGGGTTACAAAAACCACCCACAGAATGGGAGAAACTGTTTCACCCAATACTCATCAGTTAAGGGGTTAATATCAGAAATATACAAGGTACTTGTAGAATAACAGCCCTGGATGGGGCTGAATGTTGGTGAGATAGAGAGGTGTTTTTCCTCCAGCTCAGGCCACGCATCTGCAACTCTCTCCAGCTGGCGGGTCTTAGGGTGGCAGTGAGAAAATCATTCACAGCAATCAGGTTTCAGGAGACATCAGCTTTATTTAGACCCTGGCCAACATGTGTGGCCTATCATAACCTTTCAAGCCAGATCCATTATCGGCCCTGCATTCAACCTTGTCTCTTCTGCCAGACCCCTCTGCTTCCCTTCTCCTCAATCCTTCTCAATCCAACCTCTAAATCCTCTTCCTGCCTCCTGAGGCAAACCTTTTAATACCTCCCAAAGACCGCTTCCAGAAATGGAAGGTCATACCATCAGGTAAGGTTATGTAGAAGATGGGTGTGGGGTGACAGGTACTGAAAGAACTTAACAAGAAAAAAATCTAACCCCATCAAAATGGGGAGAAGAAATGAACAGACAATTCCTCAAAGAAGAAATACAAATGGCTAAAAGGCTCATGAAAAAAATTTTTCACACCACTAATCATTAGGGAGATGCAAATTAAAATAACAATGAGGTAATATTTTATGCCACAGAGACTGGCACATATCACAATCGGTGCTAGTAGGTATGTGGAGAGAAAGGAACTCTCATTCACTGCTGGTGAGATTGCATCTCATCCAGCTTTATGGAAAACAATATGGAGATTTCTCAAAGAAATAAAAATTGAGCTCCCATATTGTTCAGTCTATAATACTCTAGATATATATCCTAGGAGCACAAAAACACGATACAAAAATCCCTTCCTCACACCTATATTCATTGCCGCACTATATATAATAGCCAGACTCTGGAAACAAACAGAGATACCCCTCAACAGATTAATGTCTAAAGCAATTATATACACTATATACACAATGGAATATTAAGTAGCTGTCATGAGAGATGAAGTCATGAAATTTTTTTATACATGGAATCTATTGTGCTGAGTGAAATAAGTTGCACAGGGAGAGATAGATGCATAGATAGTTGCATAGAGAGAGAATAGTTTCACTCATTTATGAATTTTAAGAAAAGTAAATGACATTATTGTAATCATGCCCAGAGACAATAGAAATGAGGGCTGAAATGACTGGCTCTCAATGTGAAGCTCACCATATAGAGTGATGAATTTAGTTAGAGATGACTACACTAACTATCATGACAATGCTAATGAGTGAGAGAAGTATAATGCCTGTCTGAATACAGGCATTGGTTGGGAAGAGGGAGGTGGATGATATTGGTAGTGGGAAGGTTGCACTGGTGAAGGGTTGTACTGGTGAAGGGTTGTACTGGTGATGGGTGTGATCATTTCTTCTCCCCATTTTGATGGGGTTAGATTTTTATGACTGAAACCCAACTGCAAGCATGTATGTAATCATGGTGCTTAAATAAAGAAAAAAATAAAATAAAGAATTAAAAATTAAATAAAAAAAAGCTTCCAAGGAGAAATCGACAAGGACATCAAGGAGCTTGGGGATTCCATTGCCCACCTCAAGACATCTCTGCAGATATTGTTGAAGGTTTCCTAAAATTCAGGAGATGCCTGAACTTACTGCTAGTTAAAGAAGGCCGCCTCTGTGTAGTACTGAAGGAAGAGTGCTGTTCACATTGGCATGGTGGACAAATCCAGGACAGGTTGGAAAGCAGACAAAGGGAAGGGAGAGGGGAGGAATTTAGTTTCAAAATTGGTTTGATTTGTCTCCCTGGCTTAATACTTTGTTATCTGCATTAGCAGGACCTTTATTTAGCATTGCTCATGCCTTTTCTTACACTTGGCTCTTGTATTATTAATAGATTAGTGAGTAAGATTAAAACTAGATTTGGAGCAGTTGTCATGCTCTAGCATGCCATTGAGGATTGGCTGATAAAAAAGACCATGAGCTGAATTGGGTGAGAGTGGCTATGACAGAGATTCACAGGGAAGGCTAGACCTGCCTGGTCCTGGTTTTATCTGTCAGTCAAAGACAAGCTCCTCAGTGGGGAACAACTTAAGACAGATGCAGGTCCTGGACCCATAGAAACTGGACAGCCAAAGAAGGGTAAGACCTCTAGATAGGGACAACCTAAGACAGGTGCTGGTCCCTTGAGCCTCATATAAAACAAACAGGGTGAGATGTTTTACCCTTGACTTTGCATCTCCAAAAGAGTAATATTTGCAGAGGTGAAAATCAGTGAGCTGGAAGATAAGGCACATAACACCTTCATACAACAGAATTTGAGAAAAATCCTTAAAATAAAGAGAAGATGAAAAACTAAACAAATTAAAAAGGTAACCATTTAAAATAATGTTGTAAAGCTTTTCAGCTACATATGTAATCACTCTTATAGGGATTTTTCTATCTCACATACAGAGATAGAATACTGAAGCAGCAAGGTTAAAAAGGGAAAATGTGGAGAATATCCAAAGAACTCAAAGAAACCATGGAATAAACATCCCATAACACTCAAGAGAATGTGAGAGTAAAAATGAAACCCTTCAAACAGAAATAACAAGACTGAAAAACTTGGTAGAAAAAAATGAAAAACACACTGGATGGCTTCAACAGCAGAATAATATTTGTGAGGACAAAATCAGCAAGCTGGAAGATGAGGTGCAATAGAATTTGAACAAAATCTTAATATAAATGCACAGAAGATGAAAAAACTTTTCAATACATGAACAGACGAAAATAAACCATTGAGCAAATGCTATAGAAACAACATAAGAATCATTGAGGTGCAAGAGATACAGGAAAAATTCCCTTGTGAGAAAGCAATAGTCAAGGGCCCGGGAGATAGCATGGAGGTAAGGCATTTGCCTTTCATGCAAAAGGTCATCGGTTCGAATCCCGGTGCCCCATATGGTTCCCCGTGCCTGCCGGGAGCAATTTCTGAGCATGGAGCCAGGAGTGACCCCTGAGCACTGCTGGGTGTGACCCAAAATAAAAAAAAAAGAAAGAAAGAAAGCAATTGTCAAAGCCATAATTGCTGAGCAGTATCTACAGGTAAAGAGAATATGCAGCTACATCTTAGATGTCAGAGACGCAAATATGGCGTAGCATGCTCACAATTATGAAAATCACATACAGAGATAGAATACTGAAGCAGCAAGGTTAAAAAGAAAAATTAAATACAATGAAACAACCTTAAGATTACAGCAGGTTTATTACAAGAAACCCTCCAGGCCTAAACCAGTGGTAGAATTTAGTGGAAAAACTCAATGAAATGAATACCTTGCCAGGAATACTTCACCGAGCCAGACTTCCAATAAGGTTTGAAGAAAGGATACACATCCTTATAGATAAATAACAGCTCATGAACGTTACAGACTCAAAATCAGCCTTAAAAGAAGAATGGAAGGGTCTTCATTAAGGCCAGATAGACCCACAAACACTCCAAACTTCTACAAAGAGATAGCACAAAATTCTATAGCAATCATCTATCTCATGAGATTTAAATGGACTAAAGCTTTCTATATATTTCTAATGAGTCATCAGCTTGAGATGCATTGTGTTAACAGACGTGCTCAAATTCTTCTAGTTGGTCTGTCCAAGTAATATTTGAACCCAAGATTTTCAACCTCCCTAGATCTCCTTTCAAAAATCCAACTTTATTTTAAGTTATGAATTTTATTACTATTATTATTTGGTTTGGGGGCCACACCCAGTGATGCTCAGGGGTTACTCCTGGCTCTGCATTCAGAAATCTCTCCTGCCTCGGGGGATCATATGGGACTCCTGGGGATCAAGCTGTGGTCTGTTCTAGGTCAGCTGTATGCAAGGTAAATGCCCTACCGCTGCACCACCACTGTGGCCCAAGAAGTTATAAATTTTAACTGGAATTTGGTAGAAGAAAAATAGTAAATTACAGGGGCCAGAGCAGTGGCACAAGCGGTAGGGCGTTTGTTTTGCAAGCACTGACCTACTATGGACGGCAGTTCTATCCCACAGCTTCCCATTTGGTCCCCCAAACGAGAAGCAATTTCTAGATTTCTGAGCTCATAGCTAGGAACAACCCCTGAGTGTCACCAGTTGTAGCCCAAAACCAAAAACTAAAAACCAAAAAGAACAAAAAAAGAATATAGCAAAGTACTTTTTTCATTCTACTGGTAAGGAAAAGATAAAACCAGCTCTTTTACTTTGAATAGTCTTCAACACAGCAATTCAGGATGGATAAACAATTTAGTTTGTGCTAGTAAAATGTAAAATTCAAACATATATATATTTAGAAGTGGCACAAACTATTCAACAAAGATAAACAACATTTTACTGTTGCCTCGAGTATTTATGGAACATAGTGTTTGATTTTACTTAACTGAAAATATAGCCCAATCAACATAACTTCTGAAAAGAAACACTAAGTTATCAGAAAACAAGAAAACAAAGAAGAATGTCTAGTAATTGAAAAAAAAGTCACTTTACTAGTAGGATAACCAGTAAAAGAACGGTTCTTTTTTAAAGAAAAAAGTTTGATTGCTTTGTTGAAGCATCATGCTTACAAAATTGTTCATGTTGAGTTTAAGTCATATAATGTACACCATCCTTCACCAGTGCACCCTTACTTTCACAATCACCAATATCTCCCTTTTCCCTCCCAACTCTCACCCCCACCACCACCTTGCTATAGAGCAAACATTTTTTTTTCTCTCTTCCCCTCTTTTTATTGACATCTTGCTTTGCACTCTATTGTAAATTGATGGGCATCTTGCCTGTTAGTTTCTCCACTTCCAGTGCCAAGCTCTTGTTCTGATCAATCAGTTCCAATTATCATATAGACCCTTCTCTACTCTAACTAGTAAACCTTTCTCTACTTTAGTTACACTCACTGCTCTTTGTGGCATGCTTTCTATTCTTGGCTGAACCACCTGACCATTATCTCTGTTGTTTCTGGGTATTATTACCATATTATCTCTTGTCCTTTTTATACCCCGAAAATGAATGAAATTATTCTATGTCTGTATCTTTCCCTCTGATGCATATCACTCAACAGAATAGTCTTCATGTCCATTCATGTATAGATGACTTCATTTAAATTTTACAACAACAATAAGCAGAATAAAAAATGAAAATGGAACCCAACTACAATCATGCCTATAATCATGGTGCTTAAATATATTATTTAAATTAAAAAAGTAAAATAAAAATGAAAAGGGAGAGACCAGGATTATTATAGCACAGTAGTAGGGTGTTTATCTTGCACACAGCTGACCTGACAAGGACCTCAGTTTGATCTCAGGTATCCCATATGGTCCCCCAAAGCCAGGGGCAATTTCTGAGCGCATAGCCAGGAGTAACCTCTGAGTCTCAGTGCATGTAGCCTAAGGGCAACGACCAAAAACAAAAAAGGAAAAGGGAGAGGTCACTATAGACAACTAAGTAATTTAAAGGGTAGTCAGAGTCTCCACATCATATATCATGAGGGATATGCAAATAAAAACAACAATAAGATATCAAATCAAACCACAGAAACTAGCACACATCACAAAAAATAAGAACTAGAGTGTGCTTGCATGGATATGTTGAGAAAGGAACTCTTATTCATGGCTGGTGAGAATGTAGGCCGGTACAGTCATTTTGAAAAAACAACATGCACATTCCTCAAAAATCTAGAAATTGAGCTTTCATGTGGACCCAGGAATACCACTTTTAGGGATATACTACATAAATAGAAAAACACAATAAAAATTGCTCTCTGCATTTTTCTCTCCTGTGTTCAGTGCAGCACTACTTATGATAGCCAGAATCTGTAGGCAACCAGGTACCTGACAACAAAGGAGTGGCTAAAGAAACAGTAGTATATCTATATGATGATGAACTACATAAATGGATTACTGAAACAACTGACAGTCTAACACCAGCAGGATTTTGGAATCTGTTTACATTTTTAATTTTCATTTTATAGAAAAATAATGCAACTAATTTTTGTTAAAATGTGGTAAGTTGTGGGGCCGGGCGGTGGTGCTGGAA
>PVKC010048931.1:0-10818 GCA_004027635.1 Crocidura indochinensis | reverse complement strand
ATTTCTGGAGTCCTCTCTCATTTCTGGGCACCCTAAACTTGCTCCCTCCTGATGGGGCCCAGAATATTCAGTCTCAGGCTCCATAAAAACCAGGAACCATATCTACAGAGGTGGTGTTGCACTGGTTGGTCTTCCTGCATTTTCTTCAAGTTTCACATGGAACCATACTTTGGCTCTATGGAGATTCCCAGGAGTATGCTCCGGAGCTAATCATTCTGAGTCTGGGTCACTATTGATGGGGCCTGCCTTCAACAAGGCCCCAAGGTCTGGGGCTTCTGCCAGGACTCCCTCTCTTTACAGATTAGAGGATAGGGGTAGAGGGTGTAAAACCACCCAAGGCCCCCCAACAGAGAGACATTTTAGAGTGAAAAGTCTCTGCCCCTGGTTTGCCTCATGCCCTGCAAGCCTTAAATATGGCTGATGGAATGAGAACAGCTGTGTACAAAGGGTCCTTAGTAGATGGTTGATTGTACCAGGGGGTTCCAAGAAGTTTGTTGTCATCTAACTCTCCTGTTTTGTTTGGTTTTGTATTGATTTTGGTTTTTTGGGAGGTCACAACCAGTGGCGCTCAGGGGATACTTCTAGTTCTGTGTTCAGAAATCGCTCCTGACTCCTGAGAGTCATATGGGACCATATGGAATGCTGGAGATTGAACTCGAAGCTGCCCTGGGTTAGCCGCAGGCAAGGCAAAAGTCCTACCATTGTGCTATCACTCTGGCTCATAAATCTCTGCTGTTGATAGTGATTACCTCCACATGGTGAAATGTTCTGCAATCAGGTGCGCAATTGATGGAATGAGTCTAGTATATGGATCCAGGATCTTCTGGGCAGACCACAAAGGCCCTGGCAGTGGGCACCACCTCCTTTTCACTAATGAGGAAGCTAAGGCTCAAAGAGAGAGGGATTGTCCAAGACTCAAACTTGGCTCTATACTAGTAGTGAGCTCTCCAAAATTTGAGTGAACACCTTTTTTGTTTATTTGTTTTGGGGCCACACCCGGTAGTACCCAGGGGTTACTTCTGGCTCTGCGCTTGGGAATCACTCTTGGCAGGCTCGGGGGATGGATGCCAGGGATCAGACCTAGGCATGTGAGGCAAACACCATACCCCTGTGCTATCACTCTGGTCCTTTTTATATCAATTTAATGCTGCTTTTCCCATTGAGCCAAGATGAAGCTGAGAAATGGGTCAAACTGTTAGGAATCAAGGTAAAGCAGGCAAGGGTATGAGGAAAATACCCAAACAGTGAGAGGACTCTCCTGCCAGACAAAGGCAGGGAGGGGGAAGTCTACATTGCTGAGCCCTTCGCAAGGGAACCCTATGCTATCTCCAGGAGTTCATTTCAGCATTTCAGTTACCTGGAAGGAAACTCCATTCTACACAAAAGCATTAGGTAAGGGTGAGTGGGACAAATTCAAGGATTCCAAAAATCTGTCCTGGTTGTCCACAAGCCACAAACAACAGCACTGGGAGGATGGTATGGGGGAGCTGGTTACAGTTTTTGCTTGTGGTTACTATTATTGGGCCAACTCCCAAGTGCTACTCCCAGCTCAGTGCTCAGGGAACTATGCTGAGGATCAAACTCTGGCCTCCTGCATGCAGAGTACATGCTCAACCCTTTGAGCCATCTCTGGACACAAATAATTTTATTTGAATCCTAACTCTCCTGCACAGCAGTAACTGTAGAACTTTGGGCCAGCACCTTTGGCTTTACTTGATTAATTCGCCTGTAAAATGGGTAAATAGCAGAGCTTAGCTCAGAGGCTACTCTTGCATTAGATAAAACCAAATGTCAGGATCTCTAAGCCTCATCTGGCACTTCAACACATTCAGGGGCGGTAGGGCATTTGCCTTACACGCAGCTGATCCAGGACAAACCTGGGTTCAATCTCTGGCATCCCATATGGTCCCCCAAGCTAGGAGCGATTTCTGAGTGTATAGACAGGAGTTACCCCTGAGCATCAACTGGTGTGGACCCCAAAAAATACAAAAATACAAAAAAAAAAAAACCCACTCAGTGTCCAGACATGTCACTTGGGCTCCTGTCTCCAGCCACTCACCAACTTGAAGAAGGTCCCAACCATCTTATTCACTTCATATTTTTTACCCCTGAGATTCAGGTTTCAGAGCTCCAGAGGTGAAGGAAGAAAGTGGCTTGTAGGTCACAGGGAAGCTGGTCTTTGGAGAAGCCTGGAAGTCCAGACTCATCCTGGACCAACTGCCACAAGATGGCAGCCTAAGAAGCCACAAATCTCCAGCGCCCCAAACTGCAGCATGCAGTATGTCACATCCCTGGCAGGACCAAAATGCCTCCTGAGAGCACTGGCAGAAGTTGCTATTTTCCCTGACCTTCATAGGGATGGTGATATATATATATATATATATATGTATATATATATATATATATATATTTGAATTTTGGGTCACACCCTGCAGTGCTCAGGGGTTACGCCTGGCTCCATGCTCAGAAATTGCTCCTGGCAGGCACGGGGGACCATATGGGGCACCGGGATTCGAACCGATGACCTTTTGCATGAAAGGCAAATGCCTTACCTCCATGCTATCTCCCGGGCCCCAGGATGGTGATATATTAAGGAAGGGAGTTTAATAAATGTGAGGTCATGTGCTTGTTACTTACTCTCTGGCACAAGGGAACAATTGATGAAGGGTTTTCTCTTTTCCATTCTTTTTTTCTTTTCTTTTTATTTTTTTTCTCTTTTCCATTCTTTAAAAAAAATATTTATGGGGCCCGGGAGATAACATGGAGGTAGGGCGTTTGCCTTTCATGCAAAAGGTCATCGGTTCGAATCCTGGTGCCCCATATGGTCCCCCGTGCCTGTCAGGAGCAATTTCTGAGCATGGAGCCAGGAGTAACCCCTGAGCACTGCCGAGTGTGACCAAAAAAAAAAATTTATTTTTGAGCCATGCCCTTCCATGCTTAGGCACTTCTCCCAGCTCAGGGTTTGGGGTTTGCTCCCAGCAGTGTTCTTTGAGCGCCATGTGCTGTAGGGATCAAAGTGGTCCGCCTGCTTATAAAGCATGTGTGTAGTTCCTTGAGAGCTATCTCACTTTCTCAAAAACAATTGAATTTTTCTCAGTTGCCTCCTTGATGGATCTAGGTTCAAAATTTTACTTAAATTAGAAATGTTACTAGACGGAGCAAAAATTAGTGATTTGTGTCTATGATCTAAGTATATGTAGGTAAATAAGGGAGCTATGGGTACTGTTTTATGTCTTTGGGGTAGGGTGGGGGATAGCAGGAGACATATTTGGCTGAGCTCAGGGCTTACTCCTGACCATACTCTGGGATCTCTCCTGGCAGGACTCGGGAAGCCATATGCAGCACTGGGGCCCTAATGTGCATGCAATGCAAGAGTTTAGCTTCTGTTTTATGTCTTTTACTGATATTTAATCCGAAACTCAGTTCTTGGCAGGGAAAGGCAGCAGCATCTACTTTCTATTTGGGGAAAACAGAAAGGCATAGTGAGCTTAGACAGCCCAGTCCTCACTCCACAGCCCCCCCCCCCCAAGCCCACCTGGTTAAAGCAGCAGAGGCGCCCTAAACTCACTATTTAATGTTGATGTTTAGTGTCCTTATATGGAGCCTCTCAATAAGGCCCCCACTGAACTTTACACAAGTAACAAGACTTCTATTTCTATCCCACCTGAGAGATGAAGAAACTGAGACTAGACAGTGGAAAAGGATAGTGCCCAGTCCAAAAATGGCAGTTCCAAGACCAAAGCGATTGCCGTCTCTGTGGTTGTACTGAATTCCTAATTCATTTCTAACATCCTTCCCTACCTCTATGAAGGTTCAGGAAGTGAAGGTGGGAAGTGGAAAAGTCCATGGGCTCTGTCTTGGGGGCAGTTTTCTCTCTAAGTGGGCAGAAACAAGAGTCAGGGTTGCCCTTTATTTGTTTGTTTATTTTGGGCAATGCACAGCTGTGCATAGGATTTACTTTTACTCTGCACTAAAGGATCACTCCTGCTGGGCTCCAGGGATTATATGGGGTATCAGGGATAGAACCCAGATAAGTTATGTGCAAGGCAAGTTCCTTATCCACTGAACTTCTTTTGTTTTTTTGTTTTTGTTTTTTGGTGGGAGCCCCACCCAGTGATACTTAGTGTTTATTTCTGGTGGTACTCAGAGGACCATATAGGATGCTGGGGATTGAGCCTGGATCAGCATCATGCAAGGCAAATACCTTACCTGCTCTACTATTTAGCCCCAAGTGACTTCTCAGTTATGTAAATGAGAAGAGTGCATTATGTTATAATGTATTAGGTGGTTTTAATTAATTTCTTTATTTACATAGGTTACAATTATCTAACAATCATCACAAATTGACTTTTATTGATTTTTTTTCTCATAATTCCATTTGCCATTCCTTTAAGTTTGTTTGAAGCAAGTGATTTGAAATAAATGTGTTACAGAGCCTGTCCAGGCGCCAGACTGAGAGGTAGGAGAAAACCAGGCTACTTTGGTGGAGGGAAGGTCATACTGGTGGAGGAATTGGTGTTGGAACATTGTTCTATCATGAACAGCTTTGTAAATCACAGTGTCATAGTGAGAAGAAATTTTGAAAAATCTAGGGAAACTTAAATAAAATATGAACTTCAATTAATAAAAAGAAACAGTAAGAATTTCCATCATGAGGTCAAAATGGTTTCCCCAGAGAAGGATCTTCAGGGAGAGAGTTCTAAAAGGAAGTTTTGAGGTTCACTTCTGCCACAAGGCCAGGCACTATCATTCCACCTGATCTTTCATTAGAACAATAAAGGAGGTAGAGAGTGGGGAGGTAGTAGTGGGTCACCTTCTGATGGCAGAACCAGGATGACCTTGACTTGACTTTGTCTAACTTTGGGGGTCCTGGATAGAATAACATAATCTGTCACCTCAGACCTCAGATAATACCAAGTAGCTAGAATCATCCTCTTTCCCCTGGTGAACTGCTGGGACCAAGAGACGCACTTTCAAAGTACAGCTGGTAAAATTGCTATTTTGCCCCTCCTTGAATGGAAAACCAGATACCAACAAAATAGCTTTTCTTTTTATTTGCTACGTTGTTTGAGGAAGTAGTGAGGGATTGATTTCCTAATTGATTCTTCAAATAAAGTTAATATCTGTGGAGTAAACCACTAGAGCTGACCAAGGATAGATCCATGTATACGTGCATGCATGTGGATGGGGGTGTGTGTGTCTTGACAGATCTGTTGGCTTGTTCTAGCTCATCTTGGTGCACATGGTCCCTCAGATGCCCCTAAGCAAGGCCCCATGCCCCAGATCTCCAGACCACAAAGTCATCCAAGCTCCTCAGACCTGATTTTAGCCTGAAAAAGCATCGGTGCTAATAGGGCAGCCATTAGGTGGACCTCAGAGAAAATGCAGAGTTCCCTCAGTTGACTGGGACATATATCTTCTAGACAGTGCCCTCAGAGAGGCAAAGGGCTGTGCAAAATGAAGGGGAATTTGTTAAATGGTTCCTCGTCTGCATGTGATATCTTATTATGTTTTTCTCTGTGGACCATAGTTAAAACCTAACAGTGCTTGCTTTGCAAGCAGTTGATCCAGGACCAAAGGTGTTTGGTTCAAATCCCGGTGTCCCATATGGTCCCCAGTGCCTGCCAGGAGCTATTTCTGAGCAGACAGCCAGAAATAACCCCTGAGCATCACCGGGTGTGACCCAAAAACTGGAAAAAAAAAACTGTGCAAAGAGACAGAAAGAACCTGAGGTCAGGGTGCTGTGAACCAATATACCTGTAGTCACTCCATCTCTGAACTTTCTGCAAATGATTCAATTAATCTTCCATCAAGTAGATTTAGGATGGACTCTATTAGGAATGATTGGTGATACAGTTGCACCTTTGGAAGAGAGCACATTTTAAAAGTGGACTTTAGGTAAAGCATTGATTTGATGTTATTTCTATGGGCATTTGTCTCATTTTTTGTTTTAGTATTAGAAAGCAACAAATATGTTTCCTCCTCTTGTTATATCTATCATTGAACCATGATTAATCTTTGGAATCTGTGTCAATGATGACATATATTTGGTTTAGGTTAATTCATATTCTCATGATCATTTCTATATGTGTTGACAATATGTGGTGCAAGTTAAATATCTTCCTTTGTTTATTTCTCAGTGATTGGTCAAATAGCATATTCCCATTAAATAATTTACTCCCTTACCATTGAGATGAAACGTTCTCATACTCCATCTCACTTAGAAAGTTCTCCAGGGGCCAGAGAGATTTGTGTAGGGTGGTGTTTGCCTTATCTGTGGCCAAGCTGAGTTCAATCCCCAGCATTCCATATGGTCCCCAAGCCTACCAGGCGTGGTTCCTGAGTGTAGTGCAGAGCCAGGAATAATCTCTGAAAACTGCTGGGCATGGACCAAAAACTAAAACAAAAACATATCTCCATACATCATTAGGTGCATTTATTTTTCCAAAATTTACCTTAAAAATGTATTTTATCAAAAAAAAAGGGGGGGGCGGGCGGTGGCACTAGAGGTAAGGTGCCTGTCTTGCCTGTGCTAGCCTTGGATGGACCGTGGTTCGATCCCCGGTGTCCCATATGGTCCCCCAAGCCAGGAGCGACTTCTTTTTTTTTTTTTTTGGTTTTTTTGGTTTGTTTGTTTTTTGGGCCACACCCGGTGACGCTCAGGGGTTACCCCTCACTATGTGCTCAGAGGTCGCTCCTGGCATGGTGGACCATATGGGAACCGGGGGATAGAACCAAGGTCCGAACCAGGAGCGACTTCTGAGCACATAGCCAGGAATAACCCCTGAGCATCACCGGGTGTGGCCCAAAAAACAAAAAAAAATTTATTTTATTATAACTTAAGCAACCTGACCACAATGTCTTGGGTGGTTTGGGAGAGTGGGATGGGCTCTTTGTTTTTACTTTGATTTTTTTTTTGTTTGTTTTGGTTTTTGGTTTTGGGGCCACACACAGCAATGCTCAAGGGTCACTCCTGGGAATGCATGAGTAACATGGGTCTTTAGGGATCAAACCCAAATAGACCATGTGCAAGACAGGCATCCTACCCTCTGTACTATTGCTCCAGTCCCACAAATTTTTGGTTTGGATCATGTTTATGGCCTTGATACACAAAGTTACTGCACATTCACCACCACCAAAGTAACCCAACTCCCTCCACTACTGTGATAATGTCACTTCTTTTTTTGTTGTTGTTTTTGTTTTTGTTTTTGGGCCACACCCAGTGACGCTCAGGGGCTACTCCTGGCTATGCGCTCAGAAGTGGCTCCTGGCTTGGGGGACCATCTGGGAAACCGGGGGATCGAACTGAAGTCTGTCCTAGGCTAGCGAGGGCAAGACAGGCACCTTACCTCCAACGCCACCACCCGGCCCTGATAATGTCACTTCTAATTCCTTCTGTCCCTCACCCACCAATTCCCCTCCATGGCTTGGTCCTCTCCATTCACAATCCAAGACCAGGAGTTTGTCACTGTCCAGTATTACCTATATCCTATATTATTATCTCTGTAGCACACATGAATGAGATTATCTTATATTTGTTCTCCCTCTGATATATATCACTGAATATATGTGACATATCACAGAATATATCACACCAGTTACAGGTGTGATTTTTGTCTTCTATCTCCCTCCTTCTTCCACTCCTTCTTTACCTTATCTCTATAAAATGTTGAACAGAAACATAGAACACTCAACAAATAAAAAAATAACAATAGCCACCACATGTCAGTCCTACATTGTGTGTCCGACACTGCCAATAAAATAAAGCTGGGACTTCAGCTTGCTCACCTACAGCAGTGTGTTGGAGTAACTGGTTTTCATTCTATTCAGGATAATTCTTTGCTTCTGTTTGCCACTCATGGACTGGAAGTACCTCTGGATTGGTCCTTTACCAATACCTGTTCTCTATCTATGGGGGTGGTCCGTCTCTTTCCAATAAAGCTTGTGGCTTTGATTTCTACAACTACTCTCTCTACTTAATGGTATCTTTTGCTAGTGAGCAGAAAGCTTGTGGTGGAATTTTCCTGAGCCTGTTTTATCTTCTTCAGTCTTGTGTGGATTATTTCCTGGGTTGGCATTTACTTATAGACCTGCACTCCCCAATCTTTCGGGATTGGGGCATGAGACTTCCGCTTCAGCAGTAGCCTCAGACCATGTATGAGAGTCTTCAGGCAGTTCTGGAAGCTTCGGTCATGAGGTCACTCCCAGTAACTCTAATAGGTGGGGTCATGCAGACCTAAGGGAATAGAAATTTCTCCTCTGCCACTTGCATTGAACCCAATACACAGTGACACAGTCGCTCCCTATGCACACACCTGTCTATTGTTCCACCATATGTGTGATCATTTTCAAATTCTTACATTCCAAGAAAGGGCTATTATTCTGTCTTCTACGGTGGTTCCATGGGGCTTCCTGACATGTTTCCAAAATATCACACCAGCTCTGAGGTCTTCATGGCCACCACACAGTCACCTAGAGGCCATCTCTGGAGGTGCTCAGGTGTTACTCCTGACTACATCCAGGAATCACTCCTGGGGGGCTCAGGGGACTACATGAGATGCCGAGGATTGAACCCAAGTAGGCCATGTGCAAGGCAAGCACCCTACCTGCTCTACTTATCTCTCTGCCTCCATAGTGGGTGGTTTACAGGTGAGAGACCTCCAAGGCTGTGGGCACAGAGCCTCCTCTCTGCCACAGGATATCCCATTCAGCCTTCACCTCACCTACAGAACCCCACTCCTTGGAGGTAGCAACCATGGAGCTCCTTCCTCTACCTAATATGGGTTGTGGGGCACCCAGAGATGGCCTGCCCTGCTTGTACTTACATCCCAGGTCACTCCCTGGGGCAGTAATGTCAGAAAGTGTGGGTTCATGCTGAGAACAGGGTCACCCCGAGTCCCAGGGCCGCCCACGGGGGCTGCTGTTTATTTTCCTTCCTGGACACATGGATGACTTGGTATTTGAAAAGCTCCAATGAGGCTGGAATGAGAGCTCACGGGAGGAGGGATGGTCACCTCTACGAGGCCTGCTGGCAATTTGGAATGTCCCTGAGAAGCCTTTTTAATAAACTTTGTTTGTGTCTTCCTTGATGAAGAACACATTTGCCCACAGCCTTGCCGAGATGTTTGCTTTCGAGGTTTCCCTTGCTTGGCCTTAGAAGTTCTTGGTGGCAGTGGCTGCCTGCAGGCCCTGGGGACTCCCCTGCAGAGGGCTGACCTGCCTCCTGCTTCATTCCTGCCACTCCAGTCCTGACCCCTAGGCTCCCCAAGAAACTCCAGCGTGCTAAGAACAGGGTCAGAAAGTCTGAAGAACCCAACAGGAAAAAAGGTCCCGTTCCCTTTTTGAAGGCCCAGCACTGGTGTTTGTTTTTCTAATACGTGTCTTTTTGACTCCTGCCTCACCCCATCCTACATCAATTGTGAGAATTAATTTTAGCATCTTATGCTAGGGACCCCATTACAGAGAGGAAGCCACAGCACGAACCGCTCTCGCAGGCAAGTAGAGAATGATCAGCTTCCTGCATGGTCTCCCCACACAGATTGAGTGCCCTGAGCCCAGAGCTGAATGCTGCTGGTGATGGCAGGGTGTAAACACTGAACCCCAAGTCCTCGGTAGGACCAAGCCTGGGTATGCACTGGAAGGGATACATCAGTACCAGTCCTGGAGTCCTATCCTTTTCCATGTGACTGTGGCATGCTCAGAGCAGAGGAGTCTGGAGTCATTTGGTCCAAACATAGGACTCTGGAGAAAGGGCAGTGAGACAGAGGACAGTAAGAGGTCACTGACACCCAAATCTGAGACACTGGGAGGATAGGGTTTTCCTGTCAATCGGCCCAAGATAAGTCACTGTCCCTCTTTACTCTATTGTCTCCTCCTTTAAACAAGGAAGGACAGAAGGACAAAATTTTCCTTTGAAACACTGCTTTTAGGGTTCTAGATAATATATGATGTCTACATATATAAATTCTAAGAAAAGAATCTGGGGAGAAAGTCCTGATAGCACAAGGGTTAAAGTGCTTGCTTTGGCATGCACCCTGGATTAAAAGGAAGGAAGGAAGGAAGGAAGGAAGGAAGGAAGGAAGGAAGGAAGGAAGGAAGGAAGGAAGGAAGGAAAGAAAGAAAGAAAGAAAGAAAGAAAGAAAGAAAGAAAGAAAGAAAGAAAGAAAGAAAGAAAGAAAGAAAGAAAGAAAGAAAGAAAGAAAGAAAGAAAGAGAGAGAAAGAAAGAAAGAGAGAGAAAGAAAGAAAGAGAGAGAGAGAGAACAGGGGAAGGGGGGAGAAAAAGAAAGGGAGGAACTAAAGGAAAGGTAGGAGGGAGAAAGAAAGAAAGAAAGGAATAAAAGAAGGGAAGAAGGAGGAAAGGAGAAAGAAAGGAAAAAAGGAAGGGAAGGAGGGAGGAAGAAAGGAGGAAAGAAGGAAAGAAAAGATGGAGGGAGCAAGGACAGGAATGAAGGAGGAAAGAAGGGGGGAAGGAAAAGGAGGGAAATCAAAGAGGAAGATAGAAAGGAGAAAGGTGGCTCAAGGGTAGAGAACCCACTTTCCAAGTGTAAGTAAGTGATCCATTCCCAACCAACACTTCCAAAGAATCTGGAAGGCAGGCCTGAGAGAGGTAAGGCATGTGGAGGACCCTGATTCTACCTGAGGAATGCATATGTTCCCCTGAGCTTTACCAGTAGTGATCCCTTAGCACAGCCCTTTGTGTCCCAAACTAAAAAATATATATTTATTTAATCTGGAAGATTAATTTAGGGAAGGCAGAAGTGTGGAAACAAATTATGCAAGAGGAGAAGAGAACTTCCACTTGTACTAGGCATATAAGA
>PVKC010048930.1:0-10818 GCA_004027635.1 Crocidura indochinensis | reverse complement strand
GGGGAGAAAGACATCCCTGACTGAGCTCAGGCCAAATTCCTGATTCTGTGCTTAGGGAACCATATGGGATGCTGGAGGTCAAACCTGAATCTTCTATATGCAAGGTACTCTATCCACTGCATTATCTCCTCAGTTCTTGGCCATACCAACAATGCTCAGGGATTACTCCTGGATCTATACTCAGGAATTACTCCTCATAGTACTCTAGGGATCATATGGGATACCAATGATCAAACCCAGGTCAGCCACATATAATGCCCTACCTGCTGTACTATTGCTCTGGTCCCAATTAGCAGGGTGTTTATTTATTTATTTTTTTGAAACATTCTGGAGAAGACTACCCCTAGTTCTATTGTCCTACACATACTCAATGATTATGCTAGATTTTAAAGCTGCTTATTTATTTCCTCTGAAATACAATATAACCTCCAAATTAAACTTGTTTTGTTTTTCTCTAAAATGTTAACGCTGATTACTTATTTTCTCTAAAACTAACTCACCTACTTCCAAATTAAACTTGCTTTCTTGCTCAACTTCTATTGTTATTTCTTATTCCAGCTCCTGGTAAACCCCATAAGCTCTACCAAATGAATGTCTCCTCTGCTTCTTCAGTTGGCCTATCAGGAATGAAAACAGGCTGACTGAATATGGTGAGCTGAGGGAATGCCAGCAAGCAACCAACTCACTCACTGAAAAATGCTACATTCTGGGCATATCTTCCATGACAGTCCAGCAGGGTAGCTGTTGGAAATCCAAACATGTCCACTCCTGTTGTATTATCTGTATCTCCACCTCTTCAGATGGTTCTTCCATGTGCTGTTCCTAGGTACCTGAGGAAATATAGCAAACACAAACAAACAAGACACACTAAAACAAGAACAAAAATAGAAAAATCAGGAAAAGAAAGAAAAATCAGTGAGAAGGATAAATTCAACAGGTTGGATGGGGTATGAATAAATGAAGAAATGTAGTATTGCATATTGTTAGCTCCCAATCATAAAACTGCAAAACGGAATTTAAAAGTATACAAAGGAGCATTTGCACAAGCATATTCTATTTCCTTTCACGCGTAAGCATTTGCTATTTTATCCTCCAAAGAAATTCAGAATATAAAATACAGCAAGCATTTAGCCTTTAAGATTGCTTCTATAATGGAAATGGTTACAGTTCTTCTCTTCAGTTCCCCCAAGTTTAAAAATATATAATAAGATATTTTATGTTACATTTTAACAGTTCTTACCAGACTTCAAACCCATAACCACTCCTCTCATATCTAAGATAATAAAAATTCTAGCTTGAGGAATTATAACATCTTTAAATCCTTGAAAAAGGCTTAGGACTCTAAAACCAAGTCCAAGACACTCTAATGAGTAGCTTGCTGCAATTCTGAAGGGCCAATAAGGAGTCCTGGTGAAGCAAAGCTCAAGTTCAGTGCTTCCCAGATCTAAAGTCATTAGATAATTTCCTAATCAGTTATCACTAAAGAACTAGTGAAAATTTTTACTAAATGAGAAATACTAGAACAAAGCTTGATAAGATTTTTAGATCTTTGGTCGTCTCTTTCTCCAATTCTTAATAAAGAATATTTTGTTGTTTAGTAACTTACTTATGAAATTCTTATATTTTACACAGTGATTTTACTATAAATATTTGGTGTTTCTGTATCCCATGAAATTGCTGGCCTTCTGAGTAAGAGCAATAGTAAAGGAGGTGGGGTGTTTGTATTGCATGAAGACTGCCCAGGTTCAATCCTTAGGGTCTCAGGTTCTGAGCGCAGAACCAGAGGTAACCCCTGAGAACTGCAGGGCGTGGCCCCCCAAAAACCAAACCAAAACAAACAAACAAACAAAAAAACCGCTAGCCTCTTAATTTAATAAAATGGCTTTGCAATGCTCCATTCATGTTTCTAATTTTAAGCACCCAGTCTCTTTAAATTACACATGCTGCTACAACTGTAATTAGAATGGCATTTTACACCCTTCTTTGGATAATACAAATGGGACTCCATTTCAGAATAAAAATCACAAAACAAACTTTTCTCAAGTCAACAGGATACCGCTTGAAGCTCAAGGTATTTCTGACCCATAACTACACATCCACAAGAAGTTAGTGGAAGTACATAACACCTGTTGACTGAATTTAGAGTCCCAGCAAATTGTTGGCTCTAAACAAAATGAGTAGGATTAAGTTTTACAACTCCACAATCAGTGAGATCTTCAAGTATCTGAGCAAGTTTCTTGCACCATGAAGGGAAAACTTTGTTCTCATGTTGCATACAAGTCGATGGGTCAACTTCCTGATGATTTTGGAGAATGTGGCTTCATACTCAAAAACAATGTGCATTCTTACTGTAAGATTGAAAAGGAAGTCTTCCCTTTGGCAAAAAAAAGCTCCTAATTAAGCCATCAAAGACTTGATTGTTTACATGTTTGTTTGATTTTGGGCCATGGCTTGTCCCTACTCCTCCCTATGACCTTGGACAAAGTCCAGACTATTTCTTCACTCACTAAACACATTAACAGATAGCTCCTGCCACAATGAAATAAGCAAATATGAATGAAAGTTATCTGGGGCCTAAAAATGACAGATGTCAAGATCTGTTAGGAAAGGGGTTAAAAAATACAATTGTCCAGGGGAACTTCTTGGGGAGGGGGGTCCTTGAAGGATTAGAATTCTTTGGGTGGGGCTTTCTTCTCTCCATTCACCCTCCCTTGAGAAAAACGAACTTTCCCTTGCTCATCTTTGACACCCTTTGCACAGGCCTCGGGTCACACCTGCCTATGGTCTCCTAGGCCCTCTAAGCTAAGGTGCCCCTTCTTTCCTCTAGCTATACCCTGCAGAATCGCAGCCTGCTGGGCGCCTGTTCCTCCTAGTGGCCTGTCCTCTCCCTTGTAGAGGCCCCGGGGCCTGGCTCAGCAGACCTCTGTCCACTCATTTGTGGGCCGCAAATCGCTCCCAGTGCTGCCGGCCTCCCTTGGGGCCCACTCCCTCCAGGCCCAGCTCGGGATCACAGAAGGCCGAGGGCGGCGATCTGCCAGCTGGGCCCCACCCGACCATTGTGCACTGTCCCGGTCCGCGGCCTCACTCACCGTAGTGGTGCACACACGCAGACAAAGGCCAGAGTGGAGCCAAGAGCAGCAGCAGCAGCAGCGACACCACCACCACCAGCACCGCCACCGCCGCCGCCGGTGCGAGCAAACGGAACTACAGCTCCCAAGGGGCTCCGCGCGAGCCCGCCCTTCGGACACAAACCTCGGAGGCGCCGGCTTTGCGAGGCACTGTGGGAAATGTAGTTCGGTCGCACGTCTAGCTTCTTGCTCTGGCTTAATTAGGGCACTCTCTCTAGCGCTGGCAAAGCTGACCTATCTATAGGTGGATGTAGAATCCGGGATTATAGACCCGTGGCTAGATATATTTGTGACTCCTGGAAGAGGGATCTGAAAGGTGGCGGAATAGACTACAAGTTTGTTAAATCAGGAAATCAGGGACCGTCAGTTCTTGCAGATTTCACGGAAATCACATTTAGGGAAGAAATCAGTTTAATGGCTTTTTCGGTTGTCTGGAGTTAAAGTATTGAACTTCTTCATGAGCAGTGTTTTCTCTAAGTAAGGCTAGCAAGGAACAAATTCTGTTGGAAAGGATTGGAAAGGAGAATTTTTGACTGCCGTGCCAGAGGATACCCTTGACTTTGGGTTGAAGGGGAGGGGAGTTCTGGAGTCAGAACTCTCCTCTGAAATAAAGGGTAAGATTGATCGGGCTTTAGAAAGGTTCACTTTGTACCTCAACTCCACCATTGACTACATTGATATGTTTCCTGATGACAAGTATTAGCTCACATTAGTCACTCCATCCCTCCCTCTCTCCCTCTCCCTCCCTCTCACTTTTTCCTTTTTCTCTCCCTTCCTCTCCCTCTCTCCCTTCCTCTCCCTCTGTTTTCTTCTCTCCTCCTCTCCTTCCTCCCTTTCTCTTCCTCCCTTCCTCCTTCCCTTCCATCCCTCTCTCCCTCCCTCATTGCAATTTATATCATAGACTTCCTGGTAGAGTGGATCTAGCACTTATTTCCTGATATTCCAGTAGTCCAAACCACTAAATGCAAAGATCATTGTGGAAGCTAAGGAAGACATCTATTGTGGGGGATATGGAGAGAAATCCTGGCAAGTCTCCACGTTCACCCAAACGCCTTAACCTTATAGATGAGGACCTAAAATAAATACTTAATGGTTTAGCAATGGAAATCCAGGCATCACTAGCCTGTGAAATTAAGAAATCTATAGATGAACAAGTCAAAGGAAAACTCAGAAGATGAGAGAATCCATGCAAATAGAACTGAAGGGACTTAAAAATATGTTAGCAAGCCCTCATAGAATTATACAGGTGGAGAATCACATAGACAAACTTGAAGAAAAATTATATGCCAGCAGTGATAAGAAGACAAAAGAAAAGATACAAAAACACAAAGAAAATTAAGATATTAATGAACAAAGACAAGAGAAAAATATCTCTGAATTTTAGGAATTCAGAAGGGGAAGAAAATAGGAAAGAGGAAGAACAAGTAGTGAGGGAGATAATAGGAGAGAACCACACCCTTGGGGAAGAGGTTTCTCTACAAATCCAAGGGAGAAAAAAGTGCCAAACAAAATAAACCCTAACAGAACAACACCATTTAGTAATCCAAACGGCAAAAAAATAAAATAAAATAAAATAAAATAAAATAAAATAAAATAAAACCACAAAAATAAAACCTTAAACAAGAAGAGATCAACTCTGTAAGCAATAAGGGAGAAAAACTCAAGTATAAAGGAAGCAACATTCGAATCAAACCAGATTTTCCATTTGAAACAAGGCAAGAAAAAAGTGGAATGACCTTTCAAACTACTGAATGAAAGAAACTTTCAACCAAGAGTCCACTACCCTGTGAAACTCTCATTTACATGAGAGGTTGGGTTAAAAATATTATCAGACAAAAAGAACTCACAATAGTTGAGTTAACCAAATAGACCCTAAATGAGCTACTCAAAGAGCAATTACAAAAACCAAATGACCAATTGTAACAACAGCAACAACTCTATATAATACAATTGTACTACAGTCCTTTTAGTCAATAATTTACTTAAATGTTAATGGATTAAACTCTCCTGTCAAGAACAGATGCAATTGTTTAGATTGAGCAGGTATCCATTCAACTGCCCTTTTTTTTTTAAATTTATTTTTATTTTTATTTTATTTTTTATTTTTTATTTTTTTTGGTTTTTGGGTCACACCCGGTGACGCTCAGGGGTTACTCCTGGCTATTCGCTCAGAAGTCGCTCCTGGCAGGCATGGGGGACCATATGGGGAACCGGGGGATCGAACCGCAGTCCATCCTAGGTTAGCACAGGCAAGGCAGGCACCTCACCTCCAGCGCCACCGCCCGGCCCCTCAACTGCCCTTTATAGATGTCTATAGTAATGTTCTAATGCTTTTATCCACAGAAACTGGTGCAGAATGTGTTTGGAAGCCACTACTATGCTCACTATCAGTAGTTTTAATGTCTTAATTATGCTATGTCTATAATAATTACTTGATCTTTTTGTCCACAGTGGTACTTGGAGACATAAGTTGGTCATCCCAGTTCCAAATTGCAATGCTAAACTATATTAGACTCAGAAGACAAAGCTCATTATGATAATGTCAAGTCAAAAATTCTAACCTATTCATTTTCTACTTGATTATGCCTGCTATTATAACCTAATGCTTATGTACACAGATAGCAATGGAACATGCAACTGCATGTCATGAACTCCTCTTACAGAGTTCATTCATTGAAAGTGTTATTGTAATCTGTTTTCAATTGTAGGTAGTTTACCATTATAATAATGATCATGATTTTAGATTGCCTTTAGGAAAGGAACCTGGATGCTCAATGCATCTAGGAGATATTGCATGATATAGACTCCTCTTACAGTGTTCATTACCATATCACTTAGTTTTCTAAACTTGAAAATCATGGTAGTTTTTAAGAATGCTCTATACACAAACTAACCCACTAAGCCTTTCTTTAGTCAAGTTTACCCTCACCAATCATGATTGCCTAGAAAATGGAAAACCTTACATCCGACTTGCTGGCTTTATATTTTTTAAGTTTTCTGTTCCATTTCACTTGGGTCAGCGTTTCAACTGTAACCCATGAATTAATTCTCTGTATCTGTGTATGCATGAGTGTATGTGTTGGCCACCTCAATGCTATCTAATGTATGCCTGTAATATACACAAGTCTATGTTGCACACTGACCTTCCCTGTTATATATAACCTCTCCTGCCCCCCTTTGTTTACCATCTTGCAAATTTTTTTCTAGCCCTTCATTCTTGCCCACCATCTGCTATATCCCCCATTTAACCCTTTTTACTCTGTTATTAATTCCTCAGGAAGAGGAACATTCCCTCCACTACAGATAGCTGCCAAACAGCTCCCAAAAGTGAAAAGATTCTCAGTTGGGAAGAAGCTGTCACTGCTGCTGATTTGCTCTCTGCAGCCCCTTTCCACACGTCCTTTCACTGTGGACTGTTGCTTGTTACCAGATTCCGTTTCTGAGAAGCTCCAAGCTCGAGGACATTTCCTGATATGTGTCTGCTGGGATCCTTTTTTTAGACTCTACAAGACCAAATCACAGGCTGAAGCTGTGCTCCACATTGTATCCCTCTGTCCAGACTATTTCAAAAGACTTAATGGGAACAAGTATATCTCCTTTGAATGTTTCTTTAAATGTATTTCCTTAATAGGTGTAACCCTTATTGTCTATTTTTGGATATATTTAGTAGGAAATTCTAGTAGATAACTTTCTCTAGTGTTCTGAGTTCATATTATAACCGGGATTTATAAGGATTGTTTAGCTTGTTATTTTTACCATATCGACCAGTAGTACCATATGGCATTGTTCCTTTTTTGCATAGGCACATTAAAATGGGGGAAATCTTACATGTGCAAACAAGTTCTTATCTAATATAAATAGGAACACATACATTTTATATGCAGTGGGGACTTATACACTGAACACTTGTCACAGTGATTTGGCTTAGATTTCAGAAGATGGGACATTGACCATTCACCTCTGAACCTTGGACCCCTGTCTATGGAAACAACACAGTTTTCTATACCAGCACTAGGAATCAGATTTCTACCAGGAAAGGCTGTATTGCTGTCCTGGTATCAACTTACTCCATAGTGGGTTCATATGACACCCTCATGACTTGGTAACAATAGAAACCTGCTTTCAGGGTAGGGTGTCTGCATTGTCATCTAATGGTGAGATGAAACCACATAGCCAGGAGTAATCCCGGAGCATCACTGGGTATGGCCAAAAAACAAAACAAAAAATAAAATAAAATAAATAAGACTGATAAACCATAAGCAAATCTCACAAAGGGGGAAAGAAATAAAAACAGTAAACCAAATCAGAAATGAAAGTGTAATATAACTACAGATACTATGTATATACATAGGTAACCAGAGATTTCTTTTAGTATATTTACACCACAAAAGAAGATAACATGGAAGAAATAGATACATTTTTGGACTTCTATATCTCCCAAAATTGAACCAAGATAATCTGGAATACATGAACAGACATATGATAGTTGAAGAAATTAAAATGGTAGTCAAAAGGCTTCCCAAACCAAAGATCAGATCTAGATGAATTCACTAGTGAATTATTTCAAATAATTATTTAAAGAGGCCATACTACCAATTTTTTTTTCAGGCACTTTCAGGAAACTGAAGAAACAGAAATACTCCCAAATTGTTTTTTTGACATATCATCACCCTGATACCCAAAGCAGAGACACCACAATAAAAGGGAACCACAGGCCAATATCCTTGATGAGTACAGATGCAATGATAATAAACAAAACACTAGCAAATAGAAACACATCAAGAAGTTTATACATCATGATCAAATAAGTTTCATCCCAAGTATGGAAGATGGTTTAACATACACAATAATTCAATCAATATAATACACCACGTAAATAAAAAAAACAGAGTCAAATCAATACATTTTTGAAAAAGTATTTGACAAGCTTCATCACCCATTCATGATAAAAACTCTCAATAAGTTTGGAATCAATGGAATTTTTCTCAATATAGTCAAATGTTTACTGTAAGCTCATGTTAAGCTTTACACTAAATGGGAAAAATGAAAGTCTTTATACTAAGATATACAACAAGGCAGTTTTGCATCCTCTCACCACTTTTTTTTCAATATAACACTAGAAGTACTTGAGATAGTAATTAGGTAAACAAAAGAAAAAAAGGTACCAATCAAGGACATCCACATAGGAATAGAAGAAGTGAAGCTCTCGCTGCTTGCAGGTGACATGATAATGTATCTAAAAAGTACTAACAATCTACAAAAATATTTACAAACTATTTATTTATATAGCAAAGTGGTATGCTACAAAATTATTATGCAAAAAGGCCCTGACTTTTCTATACACAAATAATAAAAAAGACAGATATTAAAAGAACAATCTCATTCACAAATATACTTCAGAAAATAAGGTATCTTATCTTGGATGAATTTAATTAAACAGGTGAAACACCAATATAAAGAAAAATAAAAAAAAACATGACTTCAAAAATAAAAAATCCTCACTGCCTCATAGTATTAACATCATTAAAATGGCGATAATACCTGTAGCATTGCAAGATTTAATGCAACCTTACTATAATATGCATCAAATTTTTCAAAGAAGGATTTTCAAAAAAATCCTGAAATTTACGTGGAACAAGAAACATCAATGAAAATAAAAGATGGGTAGAATTACTTTCCACAACATTAAGCTGTGCTATAAAAGCAGAAATCATTAAAACAGCATGGTAATGGAATGAAGGACAGATATATATATATATATTATATATAATATATATAATAGACATGAATATTCTAAGATAGACCCACAAATATATGATCATTAATCTTTTAAATTTTATTTTGTATTGTTTTTTTTGAGGGGGTCACACACGGAAGCACATAGCAGAAACTCCTGGTTTTGTGCTCAGAAGTCACTCCTGGCAGGCTCCGGAGACTATGGGATGCCGAGATTCGAACCACCATCTGTTCGAATTAGCTGTGTACAAGGCAAACATCTTACCACTGTGCTATCTCTCCAGCCCCAAGATAAATTAATCTTTAAAAGAGAGATAAGAAAAGAGAAAAAAAAAGAGAGAGAGGTAAGAAAGCAAAGTGGAGCAAAAATTCCTCTTCAACAAGTGGTGTTGGAAAATTGATCTGCTACATGTGAAAAAGTGAACTCAGATATCATTTAAAAACATGCAAAAATGTCAAATAAAATGTATTAAAGACTTTAACATCAGATATAAAACTTTAAGGTACATAGAGAAAAACATAGACACTGAAGCCTAAAACATATTCAAGGTAGTAACAACACTACCAAGAAAACGAAAATAGGACTACATTAAACTGAAGTTTCTTCACCTCTAAAAAAGTGACTAGGATATAAAGACTATACACATTATGGGAGAAATTATTCAAACAATACCCATCAGATAAGGACCTAATATCTAAGATGATAAAAGCACTATTAGAATTCAGCAAGAAAAATGTAAACCTATACAAAAATGGAAAGAATAAAATACAGACATTTCCTAATAAAAGCAATATATGTGGAAAAGGCACTTGAAAGAATGTTCAGCATCATTAATCATCAGGGAAATGAAAATGTAAACAACAAAGAGATATATTTAAAAAAAATCAGCCCGGGGTATCCACGCCTACCTAGTGTAGCTGACTGGGAAGAACTGTGAGTCCAGTCTTTTCTTTGTGTTTCTTTGTCCTCTGCTGTCCTCCGGACCTCGTGGGAGAGGGCCAAACTGGCTCCAAAAAGACTTGCTCTCCCAGAGGTCCATTCTAGGGCGGAGAGGCCCAGGAACACCTCATTAGAGTGAAAACCGGCAAGCGCGAGTAGTTTGCAAAGCAAGGTCCCCTGATTGTGACTTCAGGCTGGGAATTTCTGGGTATCCACGCCTGCCTAGTGGAGCTGACTGGGAAGAACTGTGAGTCCGGTCTTTTCTTTGTGTTTCTTTGTCCTCTGCTGTCCTCCGGACCTCGTGGGAGTGGGCCAAACCAGCTCCAAAAAGACTCGCTCTCCCAGAGGTCTATTCTAGAGCAGAGATGCCCAGGAACACCTTATTATTTTATTTATTTTTTTTTCAGGAACACCTTATTAAAGTGAAATAGGCTGCAGAAGAGCACGGCCGCACCGCTTCGCTATGCAGTCATGCGCTCTTTCTAAGGAAAGAACATCATCGCAACAAGAAGAGAAAAAAATCACACTAAGGACTGTGCTGGATCACTGAAGCCCAGTATTTCTCTCTGGACTATCATCTCTGCTGTGTGCCTAGGCCCAAGATTTGGTCCTTTGAGAGGCCTCATCCACGGAGGACTCCACTCCCTTGTAGGCAAATCGACACACCCAGAAAGGGCGGAACCAGAGGTGTCTGGCTGCGCACATCATTTACCCAATGAATACCACCGCAACACATAGAAAAACACATAATACTAGTGTGACAATGGGGAAACAATGCAGGCCAGCGTCAGACATAGAGAACGAAGATGACAATTCTGATGACCAGATAATGACCAACGAACTAATCAATCTCTCAACTAAGGACTTTAGAAAAGCAATATGGAAGATGCTGAAAGAACTCAAAGAAACCATGGACCGAGTTGAAGAAAACACTAATAAGAACCAAGAAAATATGATGACAGAAATCACAAAACTCCAAACTGAAATAACATGTCAACTAACAGACCTGAAAAA
>PVKC010048929.1:0-10827 GCA_004027635.1 Crocidura indochinensis | reverse complement strand
AGAAAGAGAGAGAGACTTCATAAATTCACTCGTTGTGTGTGTGTGTGTGTGTGTGTGTGTGTGTGCGTGTGTCTATGTCTTCATAAATTTACTCATCTCACTCCAAGGTTGGAAATGGTATGTCCATGTGTGTCTGTGTTACTTGATCAAGTCACTCAAGTCTCATGCCACTGGGCCCACCTGCTACTCCCTTTCCCTATGAACCCCTCTGCACTGCCACCGCACATGGCACCAATCATATACAAAGCGAATATTCCAAGGACAAAGGCCTACTGCTGCTCGGTGCTAATAGGTAAACTTTTGCTGGAATCGAGAGGCTCTAGGCATTGATTACTTTTCATGAGGCACATGAATTTGAGAAATAACATCCTAGAAACTCAATTCATTGCTTTAAAATTAAAGGGTTGGAAAAACCATAATGTTATATTTACAAAAGAGGCAGGATGCTTGCCTTGTACACTTTCAACCTAGGTTTGGTCCTTGGCATCCCATTTAATCTCGAGTACCGAACCAAAACTAAGTCCTGAGTACCTCTGTGTGTGCTCACCCCAATTTAAAAAAATAAAGACAAAATAACCAACCAGGTGATGTAACCAGAGAGAAATGAGGCTTGAGGACAAAGCCTGGGAGCTGGGCAGTCCTGGCTAGAAGCTCCATCTTGCTTCCCTCCAGACCAAGCAGGAAGAAGCTGGCAGCACCCGATTTCTCCCTCCTGCACTGCAGAGCACTGTCAATACCAGAAAAGCATCTCTTTGGGCACAGGCACAGAACAGGTTTTGTTTGGCTCTTTGATGCCTAATTTCCCCCCAATTGAAGGAATGAAAGGACAAACAAAAGGAGGGGGAAAAAAAAAACAATTGCCTTGCCTTCTCAGAACCCTGGCTGAATAGAACTAGGGACTCAAAAAATACCTGGCTCCATCAAGTCAATAAAACTCATTTTGGAAATGATCCCACGTACTGTACACGATTAAATATCAGCCGGTAATCAGTGCAAAGAGGACATTACAACACCCACTTCTGGAGTTTTGGTTTCTATTCTCTCCCAAGTTCATTTCTTCATTGTTACCCCTACTTTTCTCCACAAAATAAACAGGTAGACACTGGGTCTCAGCCCTCTCCAAACGAGGATTTTTGCAAAACATTTTAAGGAGCAGGTTGCATGCTCGTGTGTGTGTGTGTGTGTGTGTGTGTGTGTGTGTGTGTTCATGTGTGTACAGGGGAGATCGGTGGGGGAAGTGAGGAGAACGCACAGCAGTGAATCCAGAGCTTTCAATTCACCACAGTCCCGAGGAAGGCCACCCCTCAGCACATCCCGGCGAATCCCTCACTGAGGGTCACGGCTCCGCTTTGAATTCCCAGCTCATGTCACTGCATGTTGCCACCTTGATGCTATTTAGACAGTTTTCCTTTACGGCTCAGACAGTGAACTGTTCGCGTTTAAACAGGCTTTTATTTGACAAGAGTCGGCTCCCTCAGATCTCAAGCTCTCCTAACCGTGCTACAATTGTATTGTGTTCTGCCATAATCAACCAGGTTGTAAATTGGAGCATCACGACGTACACAGACACTCGAAAGAAAGAAAAGGGGGAGAGAGAAAAAGGCACAGAGAGAATGTTGGGTCACATAGCTCAGACATTAAAAGGCAGAAATCACTAGCCTCCTAACATCTAAAGCTCGAGCGCGTTAATTATTTTGTGCTTTCAACGTTTAGCTGCATGCGGCTGCGGCTCCTTGCCGTATCCCGGAATGAAAGTGGGAACATTAAGAGACCTACTGCATGTTCTCCAGCCCCGCCAACGTGCCTATGAGAAAACCTTATTAATGAGCTTGCAAACGAGCACCCAACAGGGGAATGTCACAAACAAGAGCGGCTAATGCCCCAGAAAATCAAATAACTGAACACTTGGCTGATTGTGGTGCCTTTCATATTTATAATAAAAAAGGGGGGCCTTGAACGCACTAATTCTGACGGGGTCAACACCTTGCTGAACAAAACAACTAATTTATTTATGTTCAGAAATCTCCAGATGATAAATTACATTGATGTTAATCACTTCAATGCATACTACACAATTAATATCGGCCCTTGCTGAAAAACTTAAGGATTATTAAAAAGTATGACAGCATACACATCTGGCTGATTTTTCACATAATTGGGCACAACAATTTCTCTTCGTACCACAAATAAGGGGTCCCACAAACACTGCGAAAGTCTGTGTTCAATTAATTAGGACTTAAGTCCACAGACAAAAGCAGTTTCAAGTTGTTCAAGCGTTGTCTCCCAGAAGCAAAGCCACACTTCCTCCCAGGGGAGAAGTGCAGTCCCTCCCATATTCTATGGCCTCCTCCTGATCCCTGCCATCTTGACAGAATTCCCATATTTCCTAGCATATAATGTAGATGCTCATAACCTTCCAAAAAAGTATAATTTTAAATTTTTATATAGTCTTGGTTTTGGGGGTCCACACCCAGCTGTGCATTCAGAGGGCAATATGTAGTGCTGGGTCAGAAACATACAAGGCAAGCACTCTACTTGCTACACCATCTTTCTTAGATGAGCTCTCCACATACCTTCTTGGGATAGTGGGTGGGATGGAACCAAGTGAACCTTATCATCAGCCCTGCTAGCTTCAATTTATTCACAAGATAGTCTGCTAACCACAGGGTAGAGATAGTCTTTTTTGCTTAATTTATTTATTCTTTGGTTTTTGGACCACATCTGACAGTTCTCAAGGGTTACTCCTAACTCTGAACTCTGGAATCACTACTGGCATGCTTGGGGGACTGACCATATGGGTGCCAGGATGGAACCGAGGTTGGCTATAGGCAAGGCAAAGCGCCTTACCCACTATGCTATATCTCTGGCCACATAATAGAGAAGTTCTTAATCTGAACCCCTGGATATTTGAATCCAGGGCTTCCTGGTAATGAGTGAGTGAGCACCATGGATAATGTAAAGAAGATATTAAAAATAAGAACTTCAGATTTCTTTTGAATGTTTAGAGATACATGGCAAAAATGTTTTAAAGATCATTTTACATGAGGCTTACTTAGGTTAAAGGAATGAATAATTGATAAAACAATAAAAAACATAAGTTATGTCAAGGTGATTTAAAGAAAAATTCCCAGTAAGACTAGGTAAGAACCCATGGATGTGGTAAAATGGACATGGTGGTCCTTTGACTGTCCTTGAGTTAGGAATCCTTGAATCATAAGCAAAATCTAAACAGGCACTTTTATTTCCCTTCTTCACTTTTATAAGCAACTGGAAGGCTCTGAACGGGGTCAATGGTCCCATTAGTGACCCCAAGAGTGCATGTGGATTCAGAAGAAAACGTCCTGGTTTGAGGGACCCAAACACTTCCCACATGCTTGCAGCTTAGATACCAAATCTCACACAAACAAGTGTCTCTGTTTAGGGTGACCAGCAAGACAAGAGCCTTCAGATAAAGGATCCTGTGGCAGGGATGGAACTGAGCCCTTGGGTCAATGTCTCCAGTGACAGAACAGCAAAGTGGGGCTGCCACAATCTTCTGTGGCAGGAGGCATTTGGCCTGCAGAGCTACTGGCAGCTAGGAGAATGAGGTGCATAGGTAGGAAGCAGAGGTGTCAAGGCTTCTGATGAAGGTTCAAGAAGTGACTAAAAGAATTCTTGGGGGCCCCAAGTTCTCAGCAGTGCCCTAGGACTGGACATTCAGGAACCCTCAGGTGATGTACTTGAGCTCTTTAAGTCTTGTTTAAGATGTGAAACCAGATTCTCAAACCCCATCCACACTCCCCACCCCTTTGTAATTTTTTAAACTTCCTTTTATGCAAGGGAGACTTTCCCTCAATTTACAGTTTCCAAGAAATGGAGTCTCCAGGATACATCTTGTGGCTTAATTTGGACAGAAGACCAGAGCCCCCTAGAAAAGGTGCCATATTGGCACTGATGATGTTCCATGGGCCCAACTTTGGAAGGCCAGATCACTTCCCCACAGTCTTGGTAAGACTGAAGTCTAAGTAATTCAGAAATGTTTTGTTTAGAATTGTTTCTGGACCACCATCCAGCAGTGTTCAGGGACTGACCATATGTGGTGCCAGGGATTAAATTGGAATGGACTGTATTCCCTGTACTATCTTATCTCTCTTGCCCCCAAATTCGGATATGGAATTATATTCTGGTTTTTAAGAGGACTAAGCTCACTGACATGGGCTTAAAATATATAGCATTTGCGAATGAGTGTAATTTTGTAGGTGGGTGGAGCTGTTTTCTATTTTAGAAGATACTCAGGGAACCTACAAAGAGTTTAGGGGTGGGAACTCGATGAGTATCTACTCAGGTCTCACAAAGGAACTAATGTATTATTAAAGCTAATGGGCCCCTACATGGAAAGTTAATGGATATTAAGTTTGCTTAAATGAATCACATATTAACAAAGTCACAAGAAATCTACTATCTGCCAATTTAGATAATATCTGATCATTTCTGTTTTCCCATTATAGGGACATTACACCACAATAGTTTTAGTGATATGAAAATTATAAGCATGATGCCCATAATGAAGCTGCATAATGAAGTAGATGAAATGAATTAACAAGAAAACCTGCATTATATAATGTTAAATTGAGCCCAGCTCACAGGATGAGAAGGTTGGAAAGGGATGATCTTTGAAAAGCAACTTTTTACAACGGATGGGAGCCAAAAGAGTGAGAAGTTATAAGAAGTAAATAACTTGTTACTATCCTTTTTTTACTGACCCTCCCTTCACTTATGCTGAACTGAAATGTGATAAAGATTATTATAGCAGGTTGAAGAGAAACCTCACCACCCCACCCCGCTCCCGAGCCTTCAGGGAATATGCCCATATCCTAATTCCTGAAACCTATGATTGTGGCCTAATTTGAAAATGGGGTAGGGGTTTGTGCATATGCTATTAAGCTGAAGGAGAGGAAAGAAAAGCATGCTAAATGCTCTGGGCGGTCACTAATTCCACTGGCAAGGGACCTTAAGTAAGACACACAGAGTAGAAAGTCATGTGGCAGGGGAGGGAGCACCCAGAGAGACTAGAGACTTGGCCACGGCATTGGTGCAAGGTTTAAGAAACAGCTCCCGTGTTCATAAACAGAAGAAAAGATAGGGAGAATGACCACAGGGCACAGTGAGGACACAGCCTCACTTCCTATGATGTGGCTTTCGCTGATGAGGCCATTAAGGGTGTGGCACCGATCCCACAGCCTTCCCTTCCCTGTGCTAATTATAACCAAAAGAAATGGAAGAGAAGGTGTAATTGAAAACAAAGGCTTGAGGCAGCATGAAAATGAAAGCCCTTCTCTAAAAATTCTGCACTTAGTATGGGGTTATTAAAGCAGGGGGAATTCGTGGGGAAAGGGAAGTTGGCATAAAAATGATTGTCAGCAATAGTCACACAATGTAATTAATTAAGTTGCGTGCAAGAACAGATAGGAATCATTTAACATTTTTGTATTTGTATTAAATGTAGTGTTTTCAAAATCCTCTTTGGCAAACTCTTATATGGTAATTTTTTTCAGTAAAATAACTATTCAGGACTTTAAAAGGAAAAAAAAAACTCAAAGGTTTATGAGGCATTTTTTAGGCCCATAAAATGAATAACTTGGGTTCTCCTAAGGTTCGGATGCTTGAATCTCCCCCCACATCCATACAGTGAAATCCTAGCATTCTATGAGATGGTACTAGGAGGTGAGACTTGTGGAAAGTTAATACATGGAGAGGGCAGAGCTCTCCTGTTTGGGGGTGAGTTATTCACTCCTGATAAGACAACTCCGAGCCTCTTCCACATGAGGGCATACCACAGTAACAGTTGAGGACTCAGGTGTAAGCTGCCACTGGTTCCACACCAGGTGGGACCCTCACCTGGACTGTGTCAGCCCCTGAAACCTGAAAGGGAAATGCCTGATGTCTATACCTGCTCAGTGGAGGGCACTTTGCCAAAGTGCTTACCTTAATGAGCCAGGTACTCACCCTAAATTTCCAGGTACTCCCACATATACGCAGTGCACTTCTGGATACTCTCACATAATCTGACTGCATTTCCAGAAACTCCCACTGTACTTCCAGGTATTCCCACATAATCCCACTATACTTGCAGGCACTTCCAACATGTACCCAGGAATACCTAGGTATTCCTACATACTCTACATTTCCAGGAACTCCCACTGCACTCCCAGATACTCCCACTGCACTTCCAGGTACTCCTATTGTACTTGCAGGTACTCACACTGCACTTCCAGATAGCGCTGTGTCTGCAGGTTTCCTGTCACAGCAGGGTGTTCCACCTGACAGATCAAGGGGACCCCATCGTCCTCCTTGTGCACCTTCAGCATCAACTGGCTTGTCACCGTGTACATATCTGACCACTCTTCCACTTCTGATTTTCCTGAGAAGCAAAAAGACAGTGAGGGACCAGAGTGAGTGGGTTTATGCTGCTCTGGGGGAACATCTGCCCCAGTCCCCTGCCCTCAATGTTACTTTTAATCAGTTTAGTTTTTAAAGTTTGGGGGTTCTGGTGGTACTTGAGGGGGGACAATAGGTGGGATCCAACTGGGTCGGCCACATGCAAAGCAAATGCCTAACCCTTGCACTATCTTTCCAACCCCAAATTGTGATTTTACGTATTTACTTATTTGTTTTTAGTTTCTGGATCACATCTGGTGGTGCTCAGGGTTCATTCCTGATTTTGTAGTGAGGTATCACTCCTGGCAGGCTTGGGGGAACCACATGGAGTGTCAGGAATAGAACCTGGGTCAGCTGGGTACTAGGCAAGTACCCAACCACTTTACTATCTCTGGATCCGCAATACTATGATTTTAATGCAAAGGTTGGAGATCACTTGGATGAAGAAAATCTATTGTTAGTTAAACATGATAATTTCCGACTTTTCAACTTTGAAGCATTCTATTTAAGAGAAAAGCAATTCCATGAAGCATAATGTAGCTTAAAGACATTGCATAACTTTTAAATCTAGAACCTCCCAGTAAAAGGCAACTGGAACTTTCACCCTTTTGACATTGAAGAGGAGGAAAGAAGTGCTTTCACTCCCACAAACATCTACACTTGAAACATCTCCTAGGTTGTCATGTGGCTTAAAAAAAATCCCAGGACATCATCCAAGAAGAACCCCTAAGAAATTCAATCACTGGTGGTGATATAAACAACCCTCTTCTCCCACCCCCATTAGCAACAATTAAGAGAGAAAGTAAGTAAATAGATTTACATAATTGAAATTGTAATTGAAATGTTCAAACTCTCACTTTGGGAAGACCTAAAAAAAAAAAAAAAAGGCAGCAGTGGGAAGAGCAGAGTCAGATACAGGCTTGGGGCCAGATGGTGGATGTGTCCAAGAACACCAGAAAAGGGGGGAGAGGCTTCCGGACTGATGAATAGGCCTGGCGGCCCCTTTCCTGAACTCCGAGCTCCCCAGGACATGGTGCACCATTAACTTTCTTTTAATGTTTTGTACTTATCGGTGCACATTTAATGGCTCAATTCACTTGGAAAAGCAGAGGGGAAATGAGAAACTCCATCCGTCCAAAACCATACCTAGGAAATAGGAGATGAAAACAGGGCAAGCTTTTTGAAATTTAAGCTGTTCTACATATAGACTTATCTGTTCCTAGATATAGATTTTTTTTACATCCTCTGTTCTGAAAGGGCTATTCTTTGCTTCTTGGCACTCGACTTATTTAACCAGCATTATACAGAGAAAGTTTCTTGGTTCAGAATACCTGTATTATAAGTATTATCTCATTTCATCTTCAGAATAATTCCATACAGTATTTAAGAATAATCTCCCCCCCCCTTTTTTTTGAATGAGGAGAGGCCTCTAAAGCAGTGCTCATGGTTATCTCCCTCACCCAAGGTTAATACCTGGTAAATGGGGGCTGGTTGCTCAATGCTAGGGCCCGAAGATGAGATGCTGCCCTAACCCTGAATATTGGGATTCTTTAGGCTACATTTGGTGTGTTTGGAGGCTATGCAGTACCACGGATTGATCCTAGCCTGGTCTCATGCCACCCCTGCCACTTCCCCAGTCCTCATCTGGGACAAGACTGAGATAAATACAGCCAAGTGGCAGAGGCACTCGGACTCTCCATGCAGGGCATTGCTTGTGGAGCAGTGGAGAGGAAGGATTTGAGAATGGGCATGATAAGGAACATGGGGCAAGTGCAGAGAGGCTGCATCCTTGATCAAGGCCATGAACAGCAATGGCCCATACTGAGAACCCAGGACTCAAAGCTGGGAAGGTCCAGGATGGCAGGGGTGAGAGGGAACACAAAGGGCACAGGTTCAGCCAGTAATCACTGGTGCTGCCATCATAAAACCAGCTCTTTGCAAAAGAACAGAATGGCAGTTTCACAAAAGTGGTGTTGTCTGTGTGTGTGTGTGTGTGTGTGTGTGTGTGTGTGTGTGTGTCTGTCTGTAAGTCAAACTTAGGATAAATTTCTTGTTGTACTTAAGAGTGATCCCACTGTACTCATCCCCATACAGAAGAACATGGTCAATAGGGCTGATAGTGATACAAGGACTTGGAATTAAGAGAAAAATTCACTCTGGGGAACAGTCATATATTTATCTTGGGATCGCTTAAGTGGTTTTTGAGAGGCCCAGGGATCCTCCTGGCACTTTTCCATCAACTGGGTTGATGGGTCAAGGTCCTAGCTATGAAGAGAGGGAGCTGCCTAAATTCTACAGAGCTGGGGCTACCCACCCCAGTCACACTATAGTGCTCATAGTCTTCCAGGTTTGCAACCAGTGAGCCAGAGGAGACTGAACAGTGCCAAGGACTAAATCAGGTTCTTAATCTTTGTACTATCTCACTGGCCCACATTTCTTTTTAATGTATGATATGAGAACTGAGTGTTCTGACAAACAATGGACCAGAGGGTAAAAACAATGAGAATGGAGGACACTGGGAAAGCTGGACTAGGGGACATCTAACTAGTGCTCCCTGGTTGAAAGAGTGAGGAGACAGATCTAGCAACCACACAGATCACCACAAACCCTCAGAGCACAGAACAAGTACGGTAAATATATATACTGGAACAACAACTTACAGTTATATATAGACACAAGTGGTAACTGATGTAGCTTGTACTGACAAGAGTATTTCTGGACCAGGCCTGTTTTGCCTTTGTTTTGATTTGTAGGTATGCCTGGTGACTCCAGGGCCAACTAACTCGTGCAGCACAGGCCAGGCAGAACTCACCTTCAAGCTCCTTGTTCCCCTTGAACCACCTGATGGTCGTGGCTGGCTTGCTGGCCATGGCGGTGCAGTTCACTTCAATCTCTTCCCCTTCCACTGCTGTATCTTTCTGGATGTCGATCATCAGGTTTCGAGGTGGGACTACAAATCAAACAAGTGCTTTGAAACACAGACATTTTGTGGGGGACCCTGCTCTTCTGTTGGGTAGAAGCAGGCATTCCTGCTCTGAGAAGGGAGACCATGAATGGACACCAGTCCCAATGGGAAATGGAAATTCAAGGAAAAGTCAAAGTACAAAGTCATAATTCAACCAAGTGCAATTATGCAAAGATCTTTTCACTTAGATGTTCTCTCCTCAAATGATCTTATCAAATCCCCCATGAAGTTATCAGTGACCGAGTTATACCACTCAATAGATTAGCTCTCAATCTCAAGTATATTTTCAAAAGGAATATGCACCATTAAATTTTCATCTTTACCTGACAGTCTCTGAAAGGAAGTCTCATTGAAGTCAACCCTTCAATTTTCATATGAAAGAGTCCAATGTTAACCAGCAAAGATCAAAAACTTGGAGTCCCTTAAAAGAATCACTCGCCACAAACACACCAGAAAATGGTGCCTCAGAACCAGTTCCATTCAATTAAAATAATTCATAGAGGGCTAGAATATACTCATGACCTCCAAAGGAGGGCGCAGTAAGAAAACCCTTTGGATATGTAGATGAAGGCCTAGAAGAGGCCAGTTAATTTGCAGCCATTTCCCATATTATGGAATCCAATGCTTTGATTTTGGAACTCAGAGGTGAGAAAGAGTGTTAAGTGCTTACATGTAGATTTATGCATCAAAATTAAGACCATGTTGCTTGAAGCATATCAAATATATGATATTAAATGTTCCAAATAGAAAAGTTGGGGGGGGGAAACGATGCTGAATTTCAGATGAATAATATGGTGATGATGCTGAAGAAACGATTTTATCTTTTATCAAACTGAGTTGACTGAGAAACACCATAAAATGCAACCAAGACAGAGCATGGTGAAATAAAAAATCTGTTAGAATTCTGAATTCAGTCAAGTGAACCTAAGACTATGTGCCCTGACCACCGTGGGTAAAGCAGTCAGTTCTGAGACATATGATTAATACGTTTTTCAAATCAGAAGAGAAACAAGAAATTAAATATGCATAAATATGCCATCCTGATGATCAAGTTGAATAATAAATTTGATTCTGCTTCACTAAATGATGGGATTAAATCCCATACTTGGGATTTCCAATGGTTCTAGTCCAATGTTAAAATTGTGCCAGAAGGATTTGAATGAAGCAGCTGAAAATTCCTAGAGAATTATGGAAAGGGGAGAAAAAAAAGTGATTTGCATGTGTTACTTATGTTTCTTGGTGAGTGTGTGATGGTAGTGGGCCTTAACTATCCGAGCAAAGAAGCCTCTCCTTGTTCCAAAACAACACATTTGCTCAATTGGATGTGCTGCTCAAGTGAGAGGGCCCAAATGAGCAGTTAAACGTGGCAGAAAACTAGCCTAGCTCAAATTTTAAGAAAAATAAGCATAAAGAGTCCAACATCCAATTCAGATGCTACACATCTG
>PVKC010048928.1:0-10810 GCA_004027635.1 Crocidura indochinensis | reverse complement strand
ATATATTAGTCTCCAAAATCTGACCATAGTCACCACAGCTGCTGGTCTCTGTTCTTATTTGTCTGGGTGCAAAGCCTTAGTTGAAAGTGCAAGATGGTATTCAAGAATCTACCTAAATTGCCAGGAAATTGGACTGGGCTGCGTGAGGAAGCCCAAAAGTAGAGCAACCTCATGGTCTACTTGCTGAGGCTGGCTGGCTGCATCTTTAGCATTCTAAAGCCTTTCTAACTCTGCTTGATCATATGGCCCTGTGTAGGTTTGCTTCACTTCCTCAATGGCGTAGCAGCACACTAATGCCCTTATCCTGTGAGTTTGGCTGTGGTGTTGGGCCTCCACTGCTCTCTAGCTGCATTTATAAAGCTTAAGCTGCAGTTTCTAATATTTGCGAGCTGCAACATCTGAGAGCTTGACCTGGCAATAGACCCACATGGCTCTCCAGTGTTCCAGTCCACCAGGAAAAGTTTGGAACAATGTTAGAGCATCACTTACTCCTCATCGCCCTTTCTCCAGCAATCTCTCTAGAAGCTTGATTTTTGATTCGCTAAAGACAGGTGTTTCCTTTTAGGAGTCAGTAACATAGCCGAACTTGGGAATTTCGGTTTCACCTTGGGGGATCCCCTCCATGGATGCTGAAAAACCCTTAATATTGCAGCTATGTTTCTGCCATTTTTTCAAGCCTCCAGAGTCTCTGATCTTGCTGAACCAAAGCTCAATGTTCTTATGATCTGTCAAGGAAACTATTATTTGACTCAATTCACTGAAGTTGTTTGTTCTTCCAAACTTAACATATTGAACCAAATGCTTTTTCATTTATTGGAGATCAATGTATCTTACAGTCATGTTTTAAATTTAATTAATTTATTTGTTTCAGTTTGTTTTTTAATTTGTGTCTTTGGGACACAACTGGTGACACTTAAGGGTTACTCCTGGCTATGTGCTCAGAAATCGCTCCTGGCTCAAGACCATATGGGACGCAGGGGAATCAAACCAGGTCTGTCCTGTATTGGCTGTGTGCAAGGCAAAAGTTCTACCACTGTACTATCACTCCGGCCTCTGGCAGTCATTGTTTTTAAGAATTCAAAAATTATGAACTTCTTGTGGCCAGAATGGTGGCACAAGCGCTAAGGCATCTGCCTTGTCCACATTAGCGTAGGATAGACTGTGTTGATTCCCAGGTGTCCCATATGGTTCGTCAAGCCAGGAGCGTTTCTGAGCCCATAGTCAGGAGTAACCCCTGAGTATCACTGGGTGTGGCCCAAAAACAAAACACAAAATTATGGACTTCTTAAACATTATTATATTCCCTGAAGAAAAAGGGCTTCAATTCCTAGTTCAAAATTTAGTATGATTTTCATTGTGTGGATTAATAGTTTGATTTTATCATGTTTATCTTTATGTCTCTTAAATATTCATCTTCCAAACTTTCTATAAATCACCTTTCACTGATAATTTTCCAATGTGTCTATGCACTGTATTTCTTTTATAATAGGCAACTCTGCCTTATTATGTGTGTGAAATGAATCCTTATTCTCTTTCTACTACTTTCTATACTACTTTCTACCCCTCTCCCCCACCCAATATAACTTTTGTAATGCACTAGAGCTATCATTCTGCAGAGATGAATGTGGTTTGTAGAACTGTAAATATTTATTTTTTGCCTTACCTATCATAATTGCTTTTCCCTACAGCTATCAGTGAGGGTAAAAGATTCTCCGGAGTTTTTGCTGTAGGCCTGGTTGTTGTTGTTTGTTTTTCATTTTTAAAACAGGAGTTTAAACGCGAGCATCCTAGATTCCCTCTACAATTAGTGTCACGATCCGATCTGCCTTTCCAATTAAAGGAAATAGAAACAGGAGCAGAGGGATTAGCTGGGGTGAAAGCAAGGTCTCACTTTATGAGGTGTAAGTGAGGTAGTTAGCCAATTCCCCTTGTGCTCTCAGAAATTGCATGAGTTCACCAGGGAATTCTTACCTCTTTGTTACCTGCCACTTTAGAATTGCCAATCTGTTTTCCTTGATACCATAAACAGGAAACTGGGATTGTGCTAGCACCTTCTAAAGCTTGTTAGTATGGTACAGATATTTTAAACCTTATAATTTCTAAATCCATTTTTTCTTCTCAATATAGGATCAAGAGTCCTTTATATGTCTTATACTTAATACCACCGTGTTTCAATTGCAGAAACTTCTCTTCTAGACATAAAATTAATTTGTGCATACTTCAGAATTATCGAAGGCATGAATGACTTATAGAATGTGAGAACTATTTCTTCTGTGAGTCTTTCTGTAAACAAACGGGAAGTTCATGCAGCAATAGCAGTAGAAAATATCTAACATCTCTTAATGATGTACTTGATCTCCTGTATATTTTGGGGTTGTAAGGAAAAATATTTTTAAATAAATCCTCAAATCCTATGAATTAAAGCAAGAGATTGACCAAATAGCCATTTTTGAATTTTAGATAAATCTTCAATTCATCTTGTTGCTGGCTATTTTCATTCTGAGTGTAAATATGATTAAATTAAATTATCTTCATAATTTTTCGTCTATATACAAATCTCTAGATTTCTATACATCTTTATATGTGTAGCTTATATTTAATAAAACAAATAAATAAAAATGTTTAGATGGGACAAAGCGATAGCTCAACAGATAGGGAGTCTGTCTTGGAAGTGTTTGATCCCCTGCATCCCATATAGTCCCCTGAGCCAGCCAGACATAATTTCTGAGAATAGAAGGAGAAATCCCTAAGCACCACTAGATATGTCTCCAAAACTAAAGAAAAACAAATAAACAAAAATATATTTATATGATCAAGGGCATTTTTAAAGATGAACTTCTATCCCTACAGCATTCATTGCGATTTGAACAATTATGTATAGTAAACTTAATGATCTCTGTTTTAGTGAATACATATTATATATATTTGCACATTACAATGAAACATTTTATATTCTGAGACCACATTTATGCTTCTTCAATATTCCAATGAAGTACAATTACTTATGCATTTTATTTTTATATGAAAGAATAATGATTTTCTGTTAATGCTGATTGCAAATATTCATTCATTGATGAATCTTTGAAAAGCCATATATATTGAAATCGCATTCTTATGATTATGTACAGCTAGCTATTCCTCATGAAACATCACTGTGCCCTTGTGACTAAGAACAGGGATAGGTTAAACACTGTGGACATTAGTTGGCTTCTTTGTTCTCTCAGAACTCTCTAACCCAATGATTATTCCATACAGAAAATTTTCTAAGAAGGATCCTAAATCAGTTTGTCCAGGACTTAGTAACAACTAAAGAAAGTGCTTATTAGAGTTGAATTTAACTCCTATAGGTGGTCATCAGCCAATAAAAGGGGAACTGGTGAAACAGAGACCTGAATATTTGTACCCAAATATGCATTACGTTATTGGTCAACCTCTACCTGGACTTCCCTGTTGGACTAAAGAAAACTTATATTCAAAGGGCTATGATGATTATAGTGGAATCAGAATTTATTGATTCAGGAAGGAAATTTAGTGCTGATGGGGGAAAACAGGATAACAAGTTTATTTTTATTTATATTTTTGTTTGTGATTTTGGTTTTGAGGATATAGTCAGCAGTGTGCAGGGATTATTCCTGGCTCTGTGCTCTCTTCTAGCAGACTTGAAGAAACATATGGGCTGAAGATATACAACTTGGGGGGCCCGGGAGATAGCATGGAGGTAAGGTGTTTGCCTTTCATGCAAAAGGTCATCGGTTCGAATCCCGGTGCCCCATATGGTCCCCCATGCCTGCCAGGAGCTATTTCTGAGCATGGAGCCAGGAGTAACCCCTGAGCACTGCCGGGTGTGACCGCCCCCCAAAAAAAAGATAGACAACTAGGGCAGTCTCGTGCAAGATAAGCACCCTACCATCTGTGCCCCAACAAACAAACATTTGTAAAGAAACTACTAACCCTATGTGTTTATTTAAAAAAACATACATATATTTGTAAAATTGATGCCAGCAAAGATAATAGCAAAGGTGATTAGAGTTGCTTTTATGGAACCAGAGCAAAGACACAGTGTGTAGGGTGATTCTGCTCCAATTGACTAACCCAAGTTGGACCATGCCGCATCATATGTTCTCAAAATGCCAGAAATGATCTCTGAGCAGACAATCAAGATAAGCCCTGTGCACTATCAGATATGATCCCTCCAAACCCCACCCCCCCCAAAATAAAATATTTATGCTTGTTTTAAGATTGTTCAGATACTTTGCTTTAAAACAAAGAAAATAGGTACTTTCTGTTATTTAATTTTATTGCTTTAGAATAGTATTTATTGCTGGAAAGATAATACAGGGGTTAAGGTACATCTCTTGCATACAGTAGACCTTAGTTTTAATCCTGGCACTCATCTGTTTCTAAGCACCTCCAGGACCAGTTCCTTAGCATAGGTTCAGACGTAATCCCTGAGCACTTCTTCAAAAATAGAACAACAAAGAGGCATTCTTTTTATCTCTGTACAGTGCTGGAAAAAGCACGGAACTTTATATGCAAAGCAAATGCAAATCATCACCCTTTCAAACTTTTCCCAAAAGGACAATTTTATAAGTAGTTTGCAATAATGTTTTACTTTGGAACATCATTGTTGTAAAGGATATGTTATGAGAAACTTTAGATTTTTGAACACCTTGAGAAGTTCTACGAAACACATTCATATATAAAAGGATAAGATACTCCCCAGATTTCCATCTTTAGATATAGTTTAGCAAAATAGCACCTGGATTGTGAAGACTTAATTTTCCTTACATAATAACATATTTTAAAAGAATTTTTAATTGAGATTCTGTATTTAAATGCTGTTAATGATGGTTTCTCATGACCGTAATTTCAACAATACAATTAGCAACATAATATACCTTCCTTTCCCAAGATTTCTGAGACTGTTCCCTCCTAAATCTCTCCCCCAAATTATGTGTATGATCAGTTCTCCTGTCATGTGACATTTTGGATCTTTGTTGCTACTTTGACATGTATTTTTATGTTAATGGTTGAGCTTATAGTAGAATGGAAACCCACATAGATTTAAACTATTTGCATGAACCTCTTAAAAGTAGGGTGTTGGCTTCAATTGCAGACTCGTATAAAAAATCAGAAAAAAGTTAAACAATATGAGTACTTCCTGACTGTAGAAGTCTATGTCACAATAAATGTAGTATCTTGGAAGCTCTGAGTACAGACCCACCTAACCAATGTCAAGAGAGGAAAAATAATGATATAATCATTTTTAAATCAATTCTGGTAAGCAGATGAGCTTTGATTTGTGCATGCATTTACTCTGACATATTTCAGATGAGAACTCACACCAGAGATTTCAATCATGCCATGGATTTGCCTCTTCCAAACAGAGTTGTGCTGGTTTATATCTTAAGATTGTGGGAAGTTAACACAGCAATACAACAAATACAATTATGCTCTTTATCATGTGGAAATAATACTATTAGAAAGCATACTAGTCGGGGCCCGGGAGATAGCATGGAGATGCCAGGAGCAATTTCTGAGCATGGAGCCAGGAGTAACCCCTGAGCACTGCCGGGTGTGACCCAAAAACCAAAAAAAAAAAAAAAAAAAAAAAAAAAAAAAAAAAAAAAAAAAAAAAAAAAAAAAAAAAAAAAAAAAAGAAAAAGAAAGCATACTAGTCATGAACTTATCCATGCTTTACATTTTTTATTTTTTTATTTTTATTTTTTTTATTTTTTTTGGTTTTTGGGCCACAATCGGTGATGCTCAGGTTTTACTCCTGGCTATTCGCTCAGAAGTCGCTCCTGGCAGGCACGGGGGACCATATGGGGAACCGGGGGATCGAACCACGCACCTTTCCTCCAGCGCCACTGCCCGGCCCCCCCATGCTTTACATTTAACATTTATAATTTTGCATCACAAATAAACATTTTAAAATACTAACCATTAATTTATTTTGAAATAAACCATCAAAAATATACTATAATCACAAAAAAGCAACTTCATTTTTATAAGACCACCAAAATGATCTTTGAAAATTTTACTTTCAACTGAAATATATAAATAACTAAACATTAATTTTGAAATTATAGAAGTGTTTTAATTGAAAGTTCCAAGGATTTGATATATTCTAAAAAGACTGTTAAAAAGTCTGTCATCTTGGTATATAAAAATGTTCTCTTTATCTTGCTCATGGTAGGAAATACTATTAGATTTCTAACTTTGCTATTTAGAGTAGGTTTAACAACAAGTATCTATTAGCTTCTGACCATCAAGATTCTGATACGGTTTGTAGCAATTTTCTCCTCATTATATAATAATTTTTATGTGCACTTGCTCATAAAGTTCTTTTTTCTCTTAAAAAAATCTTTCCTTACTATTACCATTAACACATTAACAATAAGTAGTAATTTCCCAGATTTGAATTGAAACTATTGTTTAGTGGAGGAATAAATAATGAATTTATCCCAAGTATCATAGTTATAAGTTGTGTATCAAAAGTATAGGCCTGTGGGCTGTGTATAGTTCAGAAGAATCAGGCATGTTTCCTATCATGCACCCTAGCCAAACTACATGATTATCTGGTTCTTATTTGACTTTGCTACTTAAAGTTCCCCACTACTGATTTTATGCAATGTTTGAATAAAAGACATGACTTTTTTGGTCCAAAAGATTATTTTTGAAAAAAACATAACTCAAGGAAATTAGAAGTACTTCTATTTTAATCAATAATATTATTAGTAATAGAGACAAATTATCTTGTCATAAAATGGTCAATAAACATTCTTGTTTATTATTTTAAGGATTTAATATGTATATTCATTTATCCCCAGCTATATGAACATTTTAACATTTTATAAACATTCATGTGCTCTCTATGTAAGAAATTTGTCTTTTACTGTCTGGTAGGATACTAGAATTACTATTCATGAATCAATATAAGCAGATATCTTAAATTATTAGCTATATTTTATATTCAATGAATGTTTGCTGGCAAAATGAAGTGTCTGTTTTGCATATACTGTATACATATAAATATACAAATATACAATTGCCAAATTGGACAGACATTCACTGAGAAAGATTGAGCCAATTTATTTTACATTTAAGAAAACAAACATGAAGAAAATGAGAGCAATATATTGATAATCTTATGGCAACTAATTTCTAAAACCAAGAGTTGATTGAAGAGCAGATATGTCTGGCTACATGTTCCCTCATATATTCTCATATAGCACACTTCTATGTGCTTTATTATTATAATGTAGTCAAGATGTTTTTTAATTTATTCCAGGAGAAATTCCAGGTAAAGTCACCAATTTAAACAAAAAATATTCAACTTTTAAAGAAGAACATTAAATATACATTAAATTTGTGTGAAAATGCGGAAAAAAACAGATATAAGTCAGAATATTTTATTTGTTGACTCCCATTTAGGGAGGAAGTTATTTAAAATTCCTATTTTTATTGAAATGTCACTTGGTAAACATTTAGCAACACATATTTTGTAGAATACATTATAACATTGGGTGAGGAATCAAGTGAATTAGGTTGAAATTAAAGGAGTTTGTAAGAAAGTTGTGAAATTAAAATAAATTTCTGGGTGACAACTTTAGACATCCAACCTTAGCATTATAATTTTGAACCATTATTAACAATTGGGGATATCTGAACTTATTTTAAGAAAAAAGGCTTAGAACAAGAAAACTGATTAAAAGAAAATTATGGCAGTTAAAAGTGACCTTTGCTATTCCAGAATTTATTTTTGGGATAAAAATAAAGATATTTTGGGGAATAATAAACATATCAGGTTTGACCAAAGACTATAATAAATCATGGTTTGATATTACTAATTATCAAATCATTAAGCAATTTTAATTTTCATGCACAATTTTATAAAATTATTTTAATCTCTTTTATATGTTTATATGTTGATAATCCCCAAATAGAAATAGTACTAATTAAGTCAACATAAAAATGAAGGAATTGAAAACATTTTGGTCTGGGAAACAAATGCTTATTTTACAGTTTTTTTAAGGATTTTTGCATTTCTTAAAATCCTCCCACATTCTGCACAAAAGACATAGATACTGTCCCTTAGAAACTCACAGCCAAATAGGAATGGATGCAAAGTTCAAGAGTACTCAAAGTATGTCAGATTTGTACTTATATTTAAAGAAGTCGAAAATATCCATGTAGTGATGAGTCATGTCCATAATAACTGCCTCTGATTGCAAAACATGTTTTATAAATGTCGCAAAATATCTTTGAACTGGTTCTTGTTAGAAATTTGTGGAGTTAAAGGAGTTTTCAAATGCATATTAAAAATTAGAGAGAGTGAGGAAAGTAAGGTGTACTCTAGGTAAGGTATATGCTTTGCATATGGCTGATTCAGGTAAGATCCTGGCACCCATCTCTGAGAGCAGAGCCAGAAGAAAACAGTGAGCACTGATAGATGTATCACCCTGCCCAAAGATAAATGCCATGGACCAAGAATTTATCTATTTATGAATTATTATCTATGTAATTAATAGTAAGTCAAAATATTAAAAAATAAACCAAAAAGGTGGTATAGTTATATTCTCATTATTTATAGAGTGGACAACTTCTAATGATCAAAATCTATTTTGTAAACTTGATTCTTTTTCTAGGATAATTTGTTCCTAAACACTATGAAACATTTTTTCTTAATATATAATTTGTCTTTATACAGAGATGTTCTTATCTATATTAAAATTCATTATTTGTAATAGAGTTAATCGCCATGTCTTGGGATTGATTTCTAATATCTCAATTTTATTTCATTAATTGATCTTAGCTCTCATTTCTATTGAAGACCCATAACCACTCAGTTTTATTTGATGTAGTTTCATAGTATAATTTAATTTCAGGAAATATAATATCACACATTCACTTTTTCCCCTCTTAATTAATTTAGTTTTTATGGGATTTTATTATTGTATATACAGTTTTGTAAGTTTATTCTAACTATTTAAAAATGTCTACAGAATACTAATGGGGTTATTGTAAATCTATATAATGCTTTGCATAAGATGGTAATTTTGATCATGTTAAGATGGCCAATCAATATACACAGAAATTAGCTTTCATTTTCTCTTATCTTCTATTTCTTTTCCTGGTAACAAATATTTTAGATATATGAGATTTTCATATCTTCTAGGTAAATGACATATGACATAAATACATATTATTTTAAATGGATTTGATTTTTTATTTTCTCTCTTAGATTATTGTTTGCCTATGGAAATTCAAGGTGTGCATTTATTTTGAAATTTTGATTTATTGTTTCCAAGATTTTCTGTTTGTATTTCCAAGATCCTAATTGTAAGGTCTGGGATGGTGCTACTTTTATTACTATATTTAATATTATCATATTTTAATAATATCTTTATTTTAGCACAGTGATTACAAATATGTTTGTAATTGCATTTCAGTTATAAAAAATGAACAAACCCCCCTTCACCAGTAAAGCCTTCCCACCACCAATGGCCCCCATAATAGCCTTACTCATCTGTGGGTTTAAATGAAAGACATTATTGTAATAACACCCAGAGACTATAGAGATGAGGATTGGAAGGACAGACCATGATATGAAGCTTACCACAAAGAGTGGTGAGTGCAGTTAGAGAAATAACTACACTAACAATTATCATGAAAATGGTAGTGAGTTTATTATATTTTTCTCAAGTGGTAATAGTAAATTTTCTTTTGATGTCTTTTATATATAAAATTCTTTATATATATAATGTTTTGAAAGTTCTCAGATATATTTTGCAAGGGAATGAAACACATACTTTGTAGTACATGTACCACTGGTTCTCCCATGTAGTGTTAATTTCCTGGTAGAGGACCAAAAACACTGTGTAGTATTTTCAGGATGCTCAGATACCAAAGAATTAGCTTTAAGAAATTCCAGAATCACTGGACCCAAGTAGAACCATAGCCTCAGACCCTCTTTTTGAGCAACAATCTGGTTAGCAGAGACTATAGGAAAAGAGTTCGTGGACTTCCAGGTTATAGTCTGTGAATCTCTGTTGTCCAACAAACTTATTTTTTAAGTGTCAATTAAAAAATACAGCAAAAAATATCCTTCAGGGATCTCTGGCATAGTACTGGGGTTAAGGCATTTATCTGGGCAATGGGTGACCCTGGTTCAATCCCTTGAATTTCTTCAGATGGAACATCAAGTACTTCCTGGATTAATCTCTGAGCACCAAGGGAGCCAAATGTATTTCATCGACTCAGTGATATATAGAACCAATATAAATACATTAGTATATAAAAGAGGATTTTCTTTATTACTTATCATTGCATGTCAAAACAAATTTTGCATTTTCTGAACGTATAATTCCATAATCATTTATTCCATGTTTCCAAATATTTACACAATTCTCCCAAATTTGCCCCTGCCATGTAATCAGAAACTCTTGGCATCTATTTATTTGGAATCCACAAAAGGTAATACTCACGGCTTACTCATGACTATGGGAATTAATGCTTTTGATAGAGCTTGGCTTTTTTCTTGTATATTTTTATCTTTATTAAACACCACGATTACATACATGAATGTAGTTGGATTTCAGTCATAGAAAAGAACACCCCCTTCACCAGTGCAACCTTCCCACCATCAATGCCCCCCATCTCCCTCCTCCCGCACTCCCTGTTTGTATTAAGCTTCTCTCACTCATTAACATTGTCATGATAGTGTAGTCATCTCTCTTTTTTTTTCAATCAGGAGTCCATTTAATGAAGGGAAAAGCAGATCTTATATAGACAAAGCAAAACAAAG
>PVKC010048927.1:0-10818 GCA_004027635.1 Crocidura indochinensis | reverse complement strand
ATGTGACCAGTGCCAGACTCAGAAGGTGGTCCCTTTCTTCTCTCCTATGGGCACAGACCAGTGACCCAAGTGACGTCCAGACTTGGGGGTGACTGAGTGTGAGACTTATAGTCAGCACCCCCTTCTCTGGGTCCTGCAGCCCTGAGAGAAAATACAGGAAAAGGCCCCAGAACATAATTCAGAGGACAGGAGCTGTGCAATAGGACAGACTGAAGGGACCCCAACTCACCCACGGCTCGTTGTTCCCAGAGGGGAGCAGGGGAGATAAACTTTCCAAGCCCCCAACTCCCTTTCCTTGTCACCCCAAGGCCTCAATTTCCACCCCCACCTCCCATGAAAGGCCAGATTCTGTCTGCTGGGTGACTCATCTCAAAGTCTTCCTTACTCCCAGTGTTTGCTTCCCTGGTCAGTTCTGGACAGAGTCGAGAACTCTAGCTGTCCTACTGCTAACACATCCCACTGCAGCTAAAACAGAGAAGTGGGGTTAAGTGGGGTGTGGCAGAGCTGAGAGGGGTTCTGCCAGGGGCCCCAGGAGCTTTTAATGTTTGGAAAAATGTTTCATTGTTCTAATTTAAAGTTTTTTTGTTTTCGTTTTGGGGCCATACATGGCAGCGCTCAAGGGTTCACTCTTGGCTCTGTGCTCAGAAATCGCTCCTTGCAGGCTTGAAAAACCATATGGGATGCCTGGATTCAAATCACCATCCATCCTGGTTTGGGCGCATGCAAGGCAAACACCCTACCACTGTGCTATCTCTCTGGCTCCGAAAATGTTTTCTTGTTCTAATTGAAAATGTCATCCCCACTCATCAGTGCAGCACTTCTTTTGGAGTTAAGAAGCAGTTGCCCCTCTAGACACCCACTTTCACACCAGGGTGCAGGTTTGTGTGCAGAGTCCGAGTCCTGGCAGGTATAAGTCTTAAACACATAAAGCAAATGTTGAGATCAACCGGCAGGAGAGAAAATAGAATATTTATCAGATCTCTGTGTGGATTTCTTATCTCACCAGTCAGGGAAGTGGCCAGGACCAAGGTGGGTGGAATTGAATATAATGGGGACAGTCTGAGGAATTGGCTCACGTGTGAATGCTTATGCCCCAGATGAAAAGCTTCAGCAGATGCCTGACCAAGGAGGAATTGAACAGAAAATCAACCCGAAAAGGTTCTCTTAGATTGGAAGGAAGACAAGAGAATGAAGGTAAGGGAGCCAAACTGGCTGTCTCTGCACCCAGGAGGAAAAAAGAATCGTTAAAAAAGTACAGGGGCCGGCGAGATAGCACAGCAGTAAGGCATTTGCCTTAGACACAGAAGGATGGTAGTTCGAATACCGGCATCCCATATGGTCCCCCAAGCCTGCCAGGAGCAATTTCTGAGCATAGAGCCAGGAGTAATCCATGAGCACTACTGGGTATGACCCCAAAACCATAAAATAAAATAAAATAAAATAAAATAAAATAGGGGCCAGAGAGAGAGCATGGAGTTAAGGCATTTGTCTTTCATGTAGAAGGTCATTGGTTTAAATCCTGGCATCCCATATGGTCCCCCGAGCCTGCCAGGAGCAATTGAGTGTGGAACCAGGAGTAACCCCTGTGCACTGCTGGGTGTGACCAAAAAAGCCCCAAACTAAAATAAAATTATTAAAATAAAAACTATGTTGGTGATTAAAAAAATTGAAGTACGGGTGGCTGGAGAAATAGCATGGAGGTAGGGCATTTTCCTTGCATGCAGAAGGTCAGCGATTTCAATCCCATCATCCCATATGGTACCCCTAAGCCTTTCTATTTCTGAGCATAGAGCCAGGAGTAATCCCAGAGTGCTGCCGGCTGTGACCCAAAATCAAACAAAAAAATTGAAGTATAGGCCGAAGAGATAGCATGGATGTAAGGCATTTGCCTTGCATGCAGAAGGATGGTGGTTCAATCCCAGCATCCCATATGGTCCACTGAGCCTGCCAGGAGCGATTTCTGAGCAGAGAGCCTGGGTGTGACCCCAAAATCACACACACACTGCTGGGTGTGACCCAAAAATCAAAAAAAACATTAAAGTGCAGAAGCAGGGGCACCATTTGGGATGGACTGAGGAGCCTTTAATTTTATTTTATGACTGGTATTTAGGCCACACCCAGCAGTGTTCAGGGCTTACTCCTAGTACTGCGCAGGGGGGGTTATTGGTGTGAAGTATTGAACCTGGGTCTACTGCATGCCAGGCAGCTTGCCGTCTTCCCGGTGTTTCCTCTTTGACCCAAGAGCCTGTTCTTTTAAACAGTTTTGGTCTTTTGAATGGTTTTAGAATTTGGTCTGACACACCCTTCCCGATGTGTGCATGGATCCACTCAGGGTCACAAATGTTTGGAAAATAAAATAATGTCCTGGCGAGACCTCCCAAAACCCTCCTCCCTCTGAGCATCTAAAAATCTCTAAGTGAAAATCCAAGTGTCTCCTACAGTATCCTGTGTATACACACAAAACCCACACATACACATATACAAAAATCTCACTCATCTCCATATGCTCGACAGTAATAACCACCCAGAGATGCATCAGAAATGCTGCAACCCCTTCTTCAGAAAGATGTGGAAACACTACAGTCCGTTTGTTAGTCAAAGCTCGCTGGAAATGTGTGGAGAGAAACACCCACTGTGACGTGTTCAGAGACGGCAATTCTTTTACCTGGTGATGCTCAGGGCTCTGTGCTCAGAAATCACTCCTGGGAATGCTCAGGAAACCCTCTGGGATCCCAAGGACTGAACCCGATGGATCTCGTGGAAGGGAAATGCCTCTCCCTGCTGTGGTGTCAGTTCACCAGAGTGACGGGTGCTAGAAACACACCTCTGGATCTGAGGGACCTCATGCAAACAGGACCAGAGACGAGGCGGAGCCGCTGTGGGTTTCCAGATGTGCTGCTGAGAGCTGGGTGGGGACTGCGCCTTTCCAATTTCGGCGAGAAACCGCATCCATGGCTCTGGGAAAAGCTCTGAGTTGGCAAGGCGGACTTTGCGTGTCTGTGTTCTGAGTCCAGAGCCCTTGGGGGGGCCCTGAGCAGTGATTGCTCCCTGAACTCTTGTTTGTAAACTGAGACTGATTGGGCAAGAGAAGAGGATAGAGGCAGGGTCATGTCTCCAAGGTGACGTTGGTCCAGGGAATGACTCAGCCTCTGGCCACCTGCCTGGTCACGCTCTTAATTCCTGGGGACCCCCAGCCCCTGCATCTGCCTCTTTTCCAGGCACATCCCAGATTTCTTCCCGATTCTCACTGTTTCCATGCTGGGATGCTTTAATCCTAAATAAAATGCCAGATATAGGCTGGAGTCACTCTACAACCGAAGATGCACTTGCCTTGTATGTAGCATACCAGGGTTCGGTGCCTGGCACTCCAGGTGGTCCCCTTTCTCAACCCTCCTGGGGCCTGCCAAAAGTGGCTTTATTTTTTTCCACACCTGGTGATGCTCAGAGGTTATCCCTGACTCTACACTCAGGAATTACTCCTAGTGGGACTTGGGGGACCCCATGGAATGCCGAGGATTGAACCTAGGTCAGCCACATGTAAAGCAAACACCCTCCCCATTGAGTTATTGCTCTGTTCTCCCAGGAGTGATTTCTGAGTGGGGAGACAGGAATAACCCCTGAGCACCCCCGGAAGCAGCCTCCAAAAGAAAAAATAACCCCCCAAAAATCCCCAAACCAAATAAATGCTTGATTGCTTCTCTTGTGGTCTATTTTTAGGTTAACCTCCTGCCCTCCCCCTTTCTCACCTACCCACCCTCTTTTCTCTTTCCAGCCAAGCAGAGGGACAACGTGTACGTATCACATAGCTCCCAGATTGGCCTCCTGCCACAGCCCCCAAATTCCCCTTTCCCTAACCCCCTCCCCCCAGAGTCGATATTCAGCAGTTCTGACCTGGGTGGGGCTGGGGGCAGCTGTGGGTGGAATCTCTGTTTCTCTGCCCAGAGGCTGCCTTGGGGAGAAGCCAAGGAACAGAACATTAGCTGCACAGTCTATATATTTAGAAACGACGCCTGGCCAGATGAACCCAAAACCCCGCGAAGAGTGAGTCTGGAAAAGGGTTCATGACTCTGCCAGGAGGTGCCTTTGCAGCAGCCACGATGCCCAGGTTTTGGCTTCTGCCCCCTCCCACCCATTCCCAGGAGTGCTGGGCTTTCCGGGGGTCTTCCTGTCCTCCCGTTCATCTGGGGGATTTCCTAGTCCTCTAGAGTCCACAGATCTCAGCGGTCTCTGCCTACTATGGTCTGAACCCCCACTCTGCCCTTCATAGCATTTTACCTTCGCTACTCTAGCTGCCCTGAACTTCTCATCACAGCCTTCCTATATGTCCCTTTGCCTGCAGGTTCTGCCCAGGTGAGTATTATCATACCTGGCAGATTTGTCAGAACTGGGAGAATCCCCTTATCTGCTGAAATGAAAACTGTGTGCTTGGGGTTCACATCAGAATTAGGGTTCTTCTAGGAGACCACCTTTCCACCCAGAACTCTGGCCTTTGGCTGGTGAATTCCCCCTCCTCTTGGTGCATTCCCCACTGCAGCTCAGAGCCCCACACCCCATCTACGTGTTTCCCCTCCCCTCCGGAAGCTACAGTCACAGCCCTGTGAACTCTCCCCTGACATATTACTCAGTCTTCTGCCCATCAGTCAGCTGAGGGTTTGATGGTTTGAAGAACCTGAGAAAATCAAGACTGTGGGAGCCCTCCCCAAAGTACCTTCCCTTTCAGGACTCAGAGGCATTGTGGGGGTATATAAGAGGCTTGGTGGGGGCTGGAGCAGTGGTGCACTCATTAGGGCGTTTGCCTTGCATGTGCTGACCTAGAACGGATTTCGGTTTGATCCCTGGCATCCATAGGGCCCCCCAAGCCAGGACTGATTTCTGAGTGCATAGCCAGGAGTAATCCCTGAGCATCACCGGGTGTGACCCAAAAACAAAAAAAGAAAGAAAGAAAGAATCATGATGAAGCTCAGGTTTACCTCCCTGTATGTTTCCATGTGGGCCACCCGAATGCCAGTCAGCTATGATGGCTTCATCTCTGTGCCCCATGGCCAGGCCTCATGTGTGGACCTATCTATCCCAGAAGGCCTCTGCGGGGTCCCATACTGTCTCCTCAGGTCACACTCATAGTCTCTCCCTACAGGCCAGTACAGAACTTTCCATCTTCTGAGGGACATTTGGGGACAGTGGGGGGTGGGGTTTAGCTGTCCAGGGACCTTGGCATGGTGAGATTTTTGTCCCATGCCTGATAGAGCCTCATTGAGTCTGGACTCCAGGGTGGCCCTGAGCTCCATGCCTTGGGGGAGGGAACACATCTGTCCAGGGGTGCTCAGGGTGGGGTTCTGACAGTCTAGGGTGCAGACTGGTTACAGACTCTGCTTTCCATCTGGCCTTCCAGGCCTCCATCCCCACAGTGGAAGACCAGAAGGAGCAGTTAATCTAGGGATCCTTCTCCTAATAGAGTGCCTGATTATTTTAGGGGTGGGGTCAGCTTCCATGGGACAGGAGGGCTGAGCACCTCTAGGTGCTCAGGGACAGACAGAAAGACAAAGCTTCCCCTGGGGCCCCGCAGTGGTCAGCACTCAAAACACTGCAGGAACACAGAACCCCGCTGGTTCCAGAAACAGCCCAGGGATTTGTACCCCACAGGGCACCCAGCAGGGAGCAGGTGGTACCGGATTTCTGACAGCATCGACCTGCCTGATAGACTCATCTCCAATCCCAAAGAGGCCTGGAATATCTCTTCCAGAGACATGAACTTTAATTTATTTAAATTTAATGGAAAAGCATATGGAGGGGAACAGAAAGCTAATTTAAAATAGTGCTCAAAGCAATCAATATGTTAACACATTCCTTCAACTTTTTACGCTCGGCTGCAGGGAGGAAAGAAAAATAATACAACAAACTCTCCAAACGTGAGTAGTACATCCGCCGCCCCCACATCCTCCCCATCAAACCCCCCTTTCCCCCCTCCCTCCTTTCGTATCATGAAAACACAGTAGGATGTCGGGAGCCGAGTCCCCTTGAGTCAAAAATCAGTCCCTGTTGTAAACATTAAAATAGTCTTTGGGCAACATAAATCACAGGAGCAGCCGCAAGTGGTACATGGATGAGTTTGGTCCAAGGCAATTGTTGGGCTGTGGGACTCGAGACTCTTCCCATCCAGCTGCCGTATCCTTTGTGCATTTGAGTTGGTGCCTCTCCAAAGAACACTTCAGATCACTCTGCCCCCCTGGGAGGAAGAGCAGGAGGCTTCTGGGCAAAGTGCAAGTTGTGTGTTTACTCATATGGGGAGCAGGTTTTGAGCTCCAGGCATGGCTTCTCCAAAGACACATGGGTTCTGTCCAGAGACTGTACCTCCCAGGGCAGAGCCAGGGCCACCACCATGGGTCTCTGCACAGAGGGGCTGGGGACCCCAGACTCTCCACACTCCAGCGTGTGCACAAGCTTGATTGGCAAGGATGCTACCAGGATAGTCCCTGCTTTGCTGCATGGAAGGGGCTGGGGGTTAGGAGGAGAAGGTAGAGGCTTTGCAGCTCTGAGGGGCTCTGGAACTGGGCTACATGCACCCCCCGGTGGGTGAAAAGGGGTTAAGGTCAACTTGGCAGGAATGAAATGGTGTGAGTGCTCCCCAAGCACTGTCTCCCTCCCAGAGGCCAGGAAAAAACGGGGGTTCTGGAGTGGGTTGACTTCTGGCTGGGGCCTTTGGGAAGGGCTCCCCCTTACGCTGGATGTGATGGAACTGGACTCTGCCAGACAGTTTTGGGGGTCAGAGCCAAGCTGAAAGTGATCTTGCCATGGCCAAAGATCTCGACTCCCTTTTGGTGCTCCCTAATTCCTGAATGCACCTCAGGGTTGCCCCTTCCCAAATGGAACTGCTGGGACACCTTGAAAATCCACAATCTCCTGCTCGCCTCCCTCCCCCCCCTTTCCCTCCGATGACCTTCTCCTCCTCTGGGAATCCCATAAAGCCCTAGGCTCCACCCAGCCTGTGTCATTGGCTCAAATATTAAAGAAGGGGGAGAAATGAAAAGGCTGATGATTGGTCTTAGAATCTCAGATGTGATCAGAATCTGCCTCAGGAGCATTTCTTCCTGACAGAAGAAACTTTTGATGCCTGGTCCCAGGCAAGGCTGGGCCTCCATCATGGGCCTGGACTTCTGGGGTGGGGGGTCGTGGGAGCACATCACAGCCTCTGCTGTGGGAGTCAGTTTTGTGTGGGTTTGGGTCCCAGTGGAGGAACATGCAGTGCCGAGTAGGAGAGTCAAGGCCACGCTCTCCCATGCAGGCATCTCCGAATGGGGCCAGAGCCCCATTTGCCACAAATTCCCTTCCCTAAGGTGCTCAGAGGCTCTGAGCTGCAGAGCTCAGATAGCTGCTGTCTATCTGTCCAGGCTGGGTGGACAGGACAGGACAGGAGGCAGTTGGATGCTCCAACCAGAGCAGAATTTGGGAGCTACAGAACATTGAGGATTCAGAGAGGCTGTTGTGTGACAGCAGCTTTCTCCAGGCAGATCTGGGGTGCGGGGCTGGGACCCCCAAACTCAGCAATGTTTCTCTGCTTCTGCCTCTTACTCTCTCCCTAGGGACAACTCCTAGTGGTACTCAGGAATCATTCCTGGTGGTGCTCAGGGTTGACTCTTGGCTCTGCTCAGGGATTACTCCTGACTCTGTGCTCAGGGATGTAGTCCTGGTGGTGCTTAGGAGCCTGCAATGATATGCTGAGGTTCAAAATGGAGTCAGTTCCATGCTAGGTGGCTCCTAAACCCTCCTAGTATCTCTACAGACCCTTGTTTGGCTTTTCTAGGGATCACACTCAGTGGTGCTCTGGTCTGTAGGGAACTCAAGGGCCACCAGGGAGGTAGTGATGAGGGAAGGACATGTGGAGATCGAACCCTGGGCCTTTCACTTGCCAGCCTTGCACCTTAACACTTGATCCACATCCAGCTTTGTCAGCTATTTTAAGAAGGATCACTCTTGCCAGCATAGTAGCCTGAGGATACAGCGGGAAGGCCTTGGTCTTATAAGCAGTACCTAGGTTCGATTTCCGGCATCCCATATGTTCCCCCGAATTTTCTAAGAGTAATTTCTGAGCACAGAACCAGGAGTAACCCCTGAGCACCGCTGGGTTTGACCCAAAAATGTAGCATCCAGGATTCGTTCTGAATCACTGCTTTCTTCCTGTGTGGGCATATGTGTGGGTTGGACTAGCTGGGACACTGTCTGGGATCCCAAATTCAGGGTTAAAGTTCTGAGCCCCACAGTGCCACACACTGTTGGGTATGACCCAACAGTGTGAATAAGAAAGCATCAATTGGAGCCAGAGCAGTGGGGCAAGTGGTAAAGTGTCTGCCTTACCCGAGATAGCTTAAGATGAACTGTGGTTGGTTCCCCAACATCCCATATGGTCTCCCAAGCCAGGAGGAAGCGATTTCTGAACATGTAGCCAGGAGTAATCCCTGAGTGTCACCGAGTGTGACCCAAAAACCAAAAAAAAAAAAAAAAAAAAGAAAGTGCCAGAGCCCTGGGTTGCTGGTTTCTTTTCTCTCACTGTCTCCTTGAGGAAATCTCATCTTCTCTAGTCTGTCCTGCGCGTGTCACCCCCCCCCCCCCGAGTTTGGTTTCTGAGCCTTGAAAACAAATGCCTCCATTTCCTCCTGGGACAGGGAGCAGTACTTGACAGCATCCTGGATTTTAGTGGATTTTCATCCTCATGCCGCCTTCCTGCATGCATGGTCCTAGCATGGCTGGTTAGGGGCTGGAAGCCCAAGAATCTGGTGGGAACTACTCAGAGATGCCCCAGCCTAGACATAGAGGTGCCCCACTGGGCCTGGGGTCTACAGGATGGAGGATTCTGGGGATCAAACCCAGATTAGATGTACAGAGTCCAGGATTCCCAGAGTTCCATCAAGTTCATTTTGGATCCACGGAGGCCAAATAGGTCTACTTATGCCTCTGTCTAGAACCTTCCCTGGTTCCCAGCACCATGAAGAAAAGGTAAAGCACTTGGAGATGGGAGCCAGTGTTCTGTGAGCTGAACTGGTATTCCTCTCTGTGGGCCCAGGCTGTCACCGCAAGCCCTTTGGGGGGCTCCCTCTGTTTTCCAGCTAATGCCACTTCTGCCCAGGACTTGACTGGTTTATGTAAACCTGGTCACTCTCCCACTCTCTGCTGGGTCTAGCATGGTGGGTGTCAGGGCACCAGGGCACTCTCCCCCCCCCCACCCCCCCAGGATTCAACCAGAGCCACTGATGCAATAAAGGGAATTTTCTGGATAGTTCCCAAGCCAGACTCTGCTTCCTGGGAACTGACTACATCCCCAGCCTCTCAATGCTGTGGCCGCTGGCTTCGAAGGCAAAGTCAACAGTAATACTTGATTTTGGCTCCTTGATTCAACATAAAACAGTGTTAATGATGTTTCTGTGATGCTGCTTAGACTCCTCTCAATTGCTCCAGAGGGACCCATCCGTCCGATGATTTATATGCTCACCAGCCCTCTATGGTTCAGTTACATTAAATCTGTCTCCCATATCCCCCTGGCCCCTTCCTTAATGAGATCTGGGGTTCGACTTCTGAGGGTCCCACGTGAGCCAGCCCAATCCAGCAGTGAGCAGAGAGCCTGGGAGTCTGTGATTCACCATGTTTTATTCCCATATTCAGGTATTTAAATACTCTGGGGGCTTGGGGAGTGTGGGTGAAAGGAAGGGCCCCTCCCAATAGTCCTTCTGCAGGTGACTTGAGTTTAGTAATTAGCAATCACAATATGAACTGATCATCATACTCCAAAGTCACAAGAAAAACACAGATGTTTGGAAAGCCACACGGCCTCAAGTTCTGCCTTGTGATTGTTATAATTCATCAGGTGACACAAATCTGAGGCTGGTTCTTCTGGGGCTTCATTTCCCAGGTAGGTTGGAGATCTGTGGAAGAGACTGGCGGGTGATGGGGGTGACAGCAGGAACCCCCCAAATGCACAAGACAATTTTCAGAATCCGGAGAGTCGAGTGCGTCAATTTAATGAGTTTTCTCTGTCTGGGATTTGAAGGGAAAAGCTCTCATAATTGAAAACTCATGGGGTGCTCCTTTGTGCTGGGAGATAGAGCCCCAGGTGTGGGTCCTCTCTACAGGATGGCCCTGATAAGCAGGCCTGTTCCCCCACCCCCCATCAATGTGCACAGGATGTGGACAGCTGTCTCTGTCTCCACATGGCTCCAGGGTCTCCTCTTCCATGTGCCCACCTGGGGCCTTCCAGAGTCCGTGGGAAGGTCCCAGGGGCCAAAGCCAGAGGAATGTGCCACCAACCTGCTTATAGTGAAGATTTTGTTTTTGTTCCTGCTTTTGGGCCACACCTGGCTGTGCCCAGGACTACTCCTGGTTCTGCACTCAGGGGTTGCTTCTGGCAGAGTTGGGGTGCTGGGGATCAATCCAGGTTGGCATCAGATAAAGCAAGTTCTCTATCTGTTAGTTATGAAGTCTATCAGCCCCAAGACTTATATATTTTTTAAGTTTGTTTTTGGGTCAAACCTAGCAGTGCTCAGGGATCACTCCTGGCAGGCTCAGAGGACCTTATGGGATGTCAGAGATCAAAACCAGGTTATGTGTGTGCAAGGCAAGTGTATTCACCCCTATGCTATTGTTCAGGCCCTGGCCAACCTGGTTCTGGAAATGAAAACAGTTGCAGGGGGCCGGGCGGTGGTGCTGGAGGTAAGGTGCCTGTGCTAACCTAGGACGGACCGCGGTTCGATCCCCCGGTTCCCCGTATGGTCCCCCGTGCCTGCCAGGAGCGACTTCTGAGCGAATAGCCAGGAGTAACCCCTGAGCATCACC
>PVKC010048926.1:0-10788 GCA_004027635.1 Crocidura indochinensis | reverse complement strand
TGAGTAGAGCCTGTAGTATAAGTCTGTAGGTCACAGTCGCTGATTTGATGGTCTGGGTGATCTCGTGCTTCTGATCCTATATGAAGGTGTAACCTAGAGATAAAGGGTGTGTTAAAGGAGTTTTATCGGGGCATTCTCGTAGTGCAATCTGGGTATGGTAACTCGTGCGAATGAGTCCCGAGATGCATTCTTGGTTTGTCTGTGCTTTGTTTCCACTAATGCCTGTGGACAGAAGAACTGAGAGGTTATTTTAAGTGTAGTAAGATAAAGGCATCTGCCATTTTTACTTCCTCTAATTGCATCCCCATCCACCTGCTGTTACAGGTTATCTTCTTTCTGTCTTTTCTTTCAATCAAACATAAAACTCTCTGTTGGGTTACACCTTATTTTACCCAAAACAAAGTTTATCCCCGCTTTCTTTGTATCTTTGTTTACAGCTTGGTTTCACCAAAACAAAGATTGTCTAACTTGTAAACCTGTGTGGGTTTACTGCCCCATCCGGGGGTGATCTCAGTACTCAATAAAAATGGCAGTTCTGGCAGGCAGCGGGTGGCATACTAGGTAGAAGACTACCAGACTACACATGTTTCACCCTCAGCCTGGTCTGGAATGTTTCTTCTGTGAACCTGATCAGACTGGTTCACCTGGGCTTGAAGATTCGGCATGTGGGGTGATTTGACACTCTCTTCCATTTGTCTTTTCTTCTGTGTATGTACCTATACTTCGTGAATACAGGTTTTTTTGAACTTCCCTCTCCTGTTTTATAGCGCATTCCTGATGCATTCCAGTTTTACTCAAACCCTCTATAGTTGTCAGATTACACACAGCCATAGAAATAATCACATCCATTTATTGATTAGGATTACACCCCCCCCACCCCCAGTAATCAGTGATTGCTCTGGCTTTGTGCTCAAGGATCACTTCTGGCAGTTCTCTTAACCCCTGTATTATCTCTCTCCAGATCTGATAAGGATCCTTTATTGGTTTTGCCTATAGGATGAAGTAAATTCCAAATAGCAGAAAAGTTTCTGCTTACCTTTTGGCTCCCTGCATAGAAATATCCTTTAGTCTTACTTGGTCATCTCTGCTTGACTCTTTAAACTTTGAGATGTATACAACCATTGCTGTAAAACCTTTTTTTTTCAGGAAAGGTCATTGATATTTTCCTAGTAATTATAAGGATTATAGTTTTACTTTTGTTATTGGGACTTTGGACCTCTTCCCAGATTGAATTGTTATATTATTTTTTTTTTTTTTTTTGGTTTTTGGGTCACACCCGGCAGTGCTCAGGGGTTACTCCTGGCTCCATGCTCAGAAATTGCCCCTGGCAGGCACGGGGGACCGAATTGTTATATTATAATAAGGAAAAAAATGTGTGTAAGGTATGAGCATTAAGGTTGATCCAGTCAGCATTTAAATGCTGATTTTTGTCCTATGATCCTGGGCTAAAAATCTCTGAGTATTCATTTTTCCATGTATTAATCTTACAGTGTTGGAAGGATGGCATGCCAGAATATATACAGGGAACCCAATAGTGTCCAACAGAAATTTAATCTAGAACTCTAATACTTTTATTTGCTCATCTGCTCTGGGAAAACATCATCATATTGGGTTGCTTTTTCTGAGAAATAGGTTAATCTGTCCAGATTAGTGTTAGATTAGAAAGAGTCTGTGTGTGTGTGTGTGTGTGTGTGTGGGGGGGGGTAATGTAGACCTAGACATCATGGATTGGGAGTGTATAGGAGACTATGAGGTGAGCATCTTTGTGACAGGAAATTGACAATGTAATTAATTTAAAAAGGTTTCCACAAGTCAGTTTCTCCCTATCTGGATGTACCTGAAACATCATCCCATGCAGTGTAACTATATCTTTAAGATATGAGGCATTCAAGAACAGGGAGATAATTACATTCTCTTGATTGGCTAGCTTCAAACAGGGAATAAGGCTCTCAAAGAAGTGACACAGGGGAGCATAAAGGGAAACCTACATCCTTTGTAACAGCTGAGCTGAGACCTTGATAATGTGTATGTTGAGGGTGAAGATCAGTGACAAGGACAGAATTGGTTTTGAGGATGCATATCCACACCCTGGGGACAGGGAAATGAGAGATGTCATCGAGACAATATTGGCCTTTTTCTTCTAAACATCCTCAGTGCCTGGTCACTTGGTTGAGACTGGTGATGAATTCACTGTGTAAGTACACTCTAAAATGCCTTGGATTTTAGGACTGGGGAGAGTGGGAGATAAAATTTGGATGCTAAATATGGATTAGGGTTCATAAGATTTTAGAATTTTTTTTTTTTAAAAATGAGAGAGAGCAAGAGTGAGAAGGAAAGTCACCATAGAGGAAGGTTGGGGTGGGGATGAGACCAGAACAGAAACTGGGGAAATTGGTGGAGGGAAATAAACACTGGTGAAGGTGTGGATTTGTGAGCATTGTCTGACTGAAACTCAACCATGAACAACTTTTTAACTCAACATCTCATGATGATTTAATAATAATAATTATAATAAAATATCTGGGACAAAGCACAGCAGTGGATGTGCTTGTCTTGTACATGTCTAACATGGGTTCAATTCCTGGCACCCTATGTGGTACCCAAAGGCTTGCAGGAGTGATTCCTGAACATAGAACCAGGAATAAGTCCTGACTCCAACTTGGTGTAGCCCCCTGAAGAACAGAATCTATGAATCCCAGTTATAATAAGTTATTTTTGAGGTGACATTGGTTTAAAGTAATATATATATAAATATATAAAATATAAGTATACATTATATATTTTATAACTATGATCAACTGTGGGGGGAGGTTGAACCCCTTGCTGGAGGTCCTGGAGTTTAAAAATATTCTCCATTGGGAAATGTTTCCAATATGAAACATCTTTCCTTAGCTCTCCTTGTTGAAGAGACCCCAAGGACAAATCCCCCCACAAACAAACAAAACAGTCTAGTCCGTGAATCCAGAGGACAAAGGTTCAGCAAATAAGCCTTTTTGACACACTCTCTAGCTCTCCAACCTCACCATCCGTCTTGTCAAAAAAGCCTCAATTGCCTCCCCCACAAACTCTTTATTTCCATTTGTTAATCACCCCCACCTGGAAGATCCAGGGGGGAATGATAGGCAAAAAACAATATAAAAGTTGCACAACAATCAACATCTATGTATATAACATTACGCTTACAATAAAAATTATAATTTTATTCTATTACCAGAGAGTTCACTCTTTTACCTGACTTACTTCCACTGTCTCTTGTCTTTTTTTCTTTTTCTTTCGGCAAACTTGATTTTGTTTTTATTGTTTAAGAGCTTGTTTTCATCATGTTTCATTTGTTTGTTTTTTTCTTTATCCACATATTAATGAAGTTGTAGAGTTTTTAATTTCCTCATTTAAAATAGTTCTTTTTTATCTAGTTTATTTTTAGCTGCAAAATATTATATTGTGTAAATATAGCACAACTTCTTTATCTGATTGCTGGTGAAAACTGGGTTTGTTTCCAAATCTTGGCTAGTATGAGTAGTATTAAAGTGCTAAGATGAAATGGAAGTGGGTCTATGTTTCTTTGGTCTAATGTTTTAGTTTTTGGGTTAGCAGGTGTTTTGGGTAAGCAGACTTAGGATAACTACATCATGCAAAATTTTGGTTTTAATCATTTGAGAAACTATACACTGTCACTGATAATGGCACAACCAATTTACATTCCTGCTGACAGACTGTATGTGTGCAAGCTCCAGTTTTTGCTAAACAAGCAAACTAATTTTTAAATTAATTTTTTATGTTTATTGAATCACTTTGAGATAGTTACAAAGTTGCTCATGATCGATTTTCAATCATACAATGTTTGAGCACCCATCCCTTCACTAGTGTCCACTTCCCTCCATCAATATCCCCAATTTCCCTCCTCCCCAGGCTGTCTCTATGACAGACACTTTTCTTTTTTCCTTTTAAGCACTGTGGATTGCAATTCTGTTACTGTTTACAATACTGAAAGGGTATCATGCATATCATTTTACCTCTTGTCAGCACCCATTTCTTGTCCACAGTGATCGATTCCCACTATTATTATCATAATGGTCCCTTCTCTGACCTAACCGCTGTCCCTTCATTGTGGCAAGTTTTCTATAAAGACCTGTCCTTTAAAATTTTTTTACTTTTAATTTTTTTCTTTTAAATAAGGTTTATTGAGGCATCATAAATGATGGTACTATTGATGTCATATACTTGTAGTGCTGCCACTCTGTGGTCACCATGAGAGTCCAAACTATTTTGTACCATTTAATTTTCTTGAAGTCAAATGAATAAAAGGGATTCAGAGAAATAGTAAAGGGGCAAATAGCATACCTGTATGCCATTAACCATGGTTCAATTCTAGAATCTTGTTCTCTATCAAGACTTACCAGGGTTGACCCTTTCAAAACCAAAGACAAATGATAAAAATGTACCATATACATATTTATTTTTCTCATTTATTGTACCATTTACTATTATAGCATGGCTTACAATACTGTTTAATTTATTTAATAAATTCAAATACATTTAAATTAATTAATTTAGTATTTAACAAATTTACCATTTACTTTTGTACCGCGGTTCACAATACTGTTAATTATAATTTCATGTAGGCATTTTTCACCATCACACCCACCACCAGAATACTAGTGCCTCCACTTATGGCCCAAAGATCCCTTCTAAAACACTTATACCTCACCTTAAGCTAATTTCTGTAGACAAGTTCTTCAATTTTGATGCCTTTGGCTAATTATACTATTTTTTAAAATTCTTTTTTTTAGGGGGGCCATCTGTACTCAGACATACTTTTGGCTCTGTGTGCAGGGATCACTTTTGGAGGGCTTTAGGGGATCACACACTTTACCTAGTTACTATTTCTCTGAGCCCAAAACTGATTTTTTAAATTCCATTTTACTTTGCTTTTCTAATTTTTTAGCGGAAAGAGGATGGTGGGGTCACTCCCAGTAGAGTTCAGGGCTTATTCTTAGCTCTACACTCAATGTTCACTCCTGGCGGTGCTTGGTAGATGGGAGTAGGGGTCATATGGGGTGCCAGGGATCAAACCCAGGTCGGCTGCAAGCATGGCAAGTGACCTATCCATTGCACTACCACTCTGGCCCACCGTTTTTGTTTTTGTTTGTTTGTTTGTTTTTCTTTTAATATAGCCCATCTTTCTGAAAAAACAGATTGAGGCTAAGCTGATAGGGTACACTGGGACTGAGTGCTAATGCCCATTATCTTGTCCTCTTTCTGGGTACAGCGTGAACTTCCGAGTCTCCCTTCCCAGCCAGCTCTCTGCTGCCTGTCTCCACCATGGTGTTTGGTGAATTTTTCCATCGCCCTGGACCAGATGAGGAACTTATCAACTTGAACGTGGGGGGCTTTAAGCAGTCCGTGGACCAGAGCACCCTCCTGCGTTTTCCGCACACGAGGCTTGGCAAGCTGCTCATGTGCCACTCGGAAGAGGCCATCCTGGAGCTGTGTGATGACTACAGCGTGGCCGATAAGGAATACTACTTCGATCGGAACCCCTCCCTGTTCAGATATGTTTTGAATTTCTATTACACGGGCAAGCTGCACGTCATGGAAGAGCTGTGTGTGTTCTCCTTCTGCCAGGAGATTGAATACTGGGGCATCAACGAGCTCTTCATCGACACCTGCTGCAGCAATCGCTACCAGGAGCGCAAGAAAGAAAACCATGACAAAGACTGGGACCAGAAGAGCCTGGATGTGAGTTCTGACTCCTCCTTTGAAGAGTCCTCCCTATTCGAGAAGGAGCTGGAGAAGTTTGACAAGCTACGATTTGGTCAGTTCAGGAAGAAAATCTGGATTCTTATGGAAAACCCAGGGTACTGCCTTTCAGCCAAGCTCATTGCCATCTCTTCCTTGAGCGTGGTGTTGGCTTCTATCGTGGCCATGTGTGTGCACAGCATGGCCGAGTTCCAGAATGAGGATGGAGAGGTGGATGACCCTGTGCTGGAAGGGGTGGAGATTGCCTGCATTACCTGGTTCACCGGTGAGCTAGCCATCCGCCTGGTGGCTGCTCCCTGTCAGAAGAAATTTTGGAAAAACCCACTGAACATAATCGATTTTGTCTCCATCATTCCCTTCTATGCCACCTTGGCTGTGGATACCAAGGAAGAGGAGAGTGAGGACATTGAGAACATGGGCAAGGTGGTTCAGATCCTCAGGCTGATGAGAATTTTCCGAATCCTCAAGCTTGCCCGGCATTCGGTGGGACTTCGGTCGCTGGGTGCCACGCTGAGACACAGCTACCATGAAGTTGGCCTGTTGCTTCTCTTCCTGTCTGTGGGCATTTCCATCTTTTCTGTGCTTATCTATTCGGTGGAGAAAGATGAGCTCTCCTCCAGCCTCACCAGCATCCCCATCTGCTGGTGGTGGGCCACCATCAGTATGACAACTGTGGGTTATGGGGACACCCACCCAATCACTTTGGCTGGAAAGCTTATCGCCAGCACATGCATCATCTGTGGCATCTTGGTGGTTGCCCTTCCCATCACCATCATCTTCAACAAGTTTTCCAAGTACTATCAGAAGCAAAAAGATATTGACGTGGACCAGTGTAGTGAGGACCCGCCAGAGAAGTGTCATGAGCTACCTTACTTTAATATCCGGGACATTTATGCTCAACGGATGCATGCCTTCATTACCAGTCTATCTTCTGTGGGAATCGTGGTCAGCGATCCCAATTCCACAGATGCTTCCAGCATCCAAGATGAGGATGTTTATAATAGGGCATCCTTGGAGAATTGCACAGCAAAATGAGCAAAAACGTTTGTGCCTGTATCTTGTGTCTCTTCTTGATGTTAGGTTAACACAGCTTTATTATAAACCTCAATGGGTTCATTAAAATCATTTAATTCTCAGGGTGTACCTTTCAGCCATAGTTGGACATTCATTGCTCCAAAAACTGATAGAATTGCCTTTATTTTTCTCAGTGAGGTCAATGAAATGCCTCGCTTCAAAATTTATTTTTTACAAGAGAGTTGCAATTATGATTTTAGGGAAAACAAGCCAATGGTATTGGGTGGAATTTGCTGCTACAGCTTATGTGTCATTCTGTGTTTGTCATTTACTCACATTGAGCTAATTGTAACTTATTGGCAAGTAGAAATCAAAGGCCCAGCTGATTGAAGACTACATGCATGTAAGAGCTACAAAATGAGACTATGCATGTAAAAAAAAATCCATGTTGACATTCTAGGCATGGAAATTAGGAGCCTAATAAATTGCCTAACTCATTATGGAGACTTTGGTTGTATGCTTTTATGTCTAGTTCCTGCATTTTAATCTGTTCAAACTTGTCTGGAAGAGAAATGCTTTGTTCCTTTGTAGAATTGAGAGACCTTTGCAGTGGTTTTGACTTCTGGATATGCACTACCAGGATGCTAGTTCTTATGTTCTGTAGACTCAGAAGTAGATGGCAATTTAAAGGATTAGGTTCATGATTAAGCTACAATGTCCATTATGAAATGATTAAACACATGCATGTTTAGGAAATACTTCAACTGACACGAATGAATGAATCCATATACACTTATAGAGATCGTTCTAGTTTTGGTTTTCTGCTTCATCATTTCTACTGCTCTTAAAATAGAAAATTTCAGGTGATAAACCTCATCACCTGAAAATGATCCAGAGCAGAGTAAATGTACACACACCTAGACAGAAACATTCAGTGAATGGGAGAAAGGAGGTGGGCGGTACTAACACAGCTGTGATTCATTATGACCAGAACAGTGAAATTGAAATCACTTCTAAAAAAGCAGTGATAGCAGTTATAAAATGAACTAACATTTAAAAATAGCTTTGGCTACAGTATTGCCAGAATCTTATGTAGAAACCTTTTACACTGAAAAAAAAAAAGATATGCACATTCATTTCCAGAGCAGAGAAACCAGGTGAGCAATTCTATCTACAGAGAAAAGTAGGTGAAAATCTAAATTGGTGATTCGTGAAACACTAACTCATGCTTTCATCTTGGGATCTTTCACCAAGATACTTTGAAGGGAAGAGCTTCAGTGATGTAGTATCCAACCTTTTGTATATGTAGAGGTGCTTTTTGAAAGAACATTATGTGTTGAGTTATCTGTTAAGGGTCACTCTAAATTCATTCTCTAAACATTTTCATGATTTTTGATATGAAACTAATAGATCTGGTTTTATAGTCACTTATTTATTTTAATTTTTGTTTGTTTGTGGGGTTACCCATGGTGGGGTTCCCAGCTTACTCCTGGCTCTCCCTCAGGGATCACTCTTGGAGATGCTTAAGATGCCATGGATCAGATTTGGGTCAACCTTTTGCAGGACAAGTGTATTATTTGTGGTACTATCACTCCATCCCTTATAGTTTCTTTAAAATGGAAAGGTTTATTATGACCAAATAGGGCAATTCTTGTCTACTAAGAGAAATTTTCCCCATAAATGCCTTTGATGTTGGCATAAATGTAATTTTGAATCATAGCAATAGGATTGAGTATCTGGTTTTATTAGAGATGTTTTTATTGGCAAAATAGTCAAAGATTGCTCATGCAGTGATAGGGATGCTCATAGTAATAACAGTAATAACATAAACAGCTTTAATAATAACAATATACCATGGGGTAAGTACATTACCATATGAACTCATTTAATTTTTACAATATCACAGGGAACAAATGTTTATTAAGGAAGAGAAAATAGGCTCAGTAGATACGTGGCTTAAGTAGGCATCTAGAATTAACTACTAACTCTCTCACAAGAGCCTGTGTTTTGAACCTTGCATTGCTCTGCTGTGTTTGGAGTAGATTTTAGAGGACATAAAGACAATTCATCAGAAGATATTAGGGGCAATGTACTAAGGTGTTTTTTTTTTGTCAGAGTGTAAACCAAAAGGGAAAAATGCTGGCTTATGTTCCATTCCATTTTTGACCCCTCTACATCCAAGCTCCATTTTGTTGATAGAAACAGCTTTCCAGACAATCCTTAAAGCTGGAGCAGACTCTTAGGGCCCATCTTCCAGGATTTTGAGAAGAGGACACAGCGGGAATATAGTGGCTGACTCCAGAGCAGTTGGGTGGGAGCCCTTGGGCCATGTCTCTGCTGAACCTTCATATTTGTATACTGAGAAGAGATGGTTGCTGGCAGCTTCTTTCTGGACTTCCTGGGAAGCTCTGAAGTTCCTCCATCAGAACTCATCACCTTGTCCCTGCACTTTCAGTCAGATTTCATGGACCCTAGTAAGAGAGGTTCAGCACCTCATGGGTTTGTGTGGTTTTGTGTCTTTGTGATCCATGCATGTTGCCCATTCCCACAGGTGGGATGGCTGCAGGAAGGGCTCCTACTCATTGAACCTCAGAGGTAGAATGTATTCAGTGGGTTGGATATGGTCCTCAGGTGTAAGTGGGCACTCATAGTGAAGTGGGAGCACTGAGGGTAGAGGGGCCTCAGGGAGTAGATTGAGGGCACTGAGGATAGACTGAAGAGTGGAGTGGGTGCTCAGGGTGGGGGAGGTCTCTGAGAAGTGAAGTGGGTGCAGGTGGGTAAATAAATTGCCATAACTCTGTAATTGCCTCTTTCTGTGATTGGTCCTGAGTGTTGTTTCATGGAGAAGGGCCAGACCATGGGGGAGAGTCTTAATCTCTGACTTCTTTCGAATCCCTTGTCCCTTTCCAGTATCTTTCCTTTGTCTCAAGTTTGTTTGAACATCCCTCTGAGATGGTCCTGAAGATGAATCCTAAGGGCTGTGACTCACAGAAAGACCTGATCCTGGCATGTTCCTGAGGGTTTCGCGAGACTAGAATGAGACAATGAGACACCATCCTTACCTCTTGAGAGTAGTTAGGCTAATAGGCTGTGTGTGTGTGTGTGTGTGTGTGTGTGTATGTGTGTGTGTCTAAGAGAGAGAGAGAAGAAGAAGAGAGAGAAGGAGGTATGTGAGAGGGAATAGGATATGGGTGTGTATGAGAAAGGAGAGAGGAGATAGGTCTGGGAACATTAATTTCTGAGATCCTGGTGATTTCAGTTCAGTTTCAGGGATAAAATTTTCCTTGATACTGGATGGGTCCAAAGTGTAGTCACTGCCAATGCTTGTATTGAGATTTCTTTTTTCTCCCCCTGTGTTAGTCATCCTTTTTTAGTTAAAGTATTATCCACATTTAGATGTGTCGATCTCATTTTTAGCTATTGCCCATCCAGAAGACTGAGGCTTTCCTTTTTCTTATTTTGTTTTTCCCTTTGCCAGGAATTTGGGTCATAGTTGATTTTGTATATACATAGATTTACTGTATTGTGTTATTTTCTTTTTTAACTTAGAGTTTTGGAAGTATTGGGAGTATTGTCTCCATGGAGACATGCCCTTTTAGTCCTTTTCTATTTTATATGGGTTAATTCAAACATTTGCAGACATGCAGAAAAGAGGAATTTTCATAAAAAGAAAACCCAACAACTTGCCATTATTCTACTGCTAGTTGACCTTAAATAATTGTATTTTTAACGTGGTTCAATTTAATGTGACACATATGCTTTATGTTAATCAAAAGTTGTTTCTCTTGTTCTTGGTACACTTGTGATTATATCTATCTAGATCCCTAGTTTAAAGGAAAAATGTTTCAAAAATCCTGAGATTCAATATTAGTAATTAGGTTATCTGTGATCAGGAGGCCAGGAGGTACACTCTTGTTTTTTCCCCTCAAATTTATTTCCTTCCTTCCTTCCTTCCTTCCTTCCTTCCTTCCTTCCTTCCTTCCTTCCTTCCTTCCTTCCTTCCTTCCTTCCTTC
>PVKC010048925.1:0-10818 GCA_004027635.1 Crocidura indochinensis | reverse complement strand
TTTGCTTCCATGTTTTTAAAGGTTAGAACCTGGTGGTGCTAAGGTCTGATTCCTAGCGCTGAATTCAAAGATCAACCTGGCAGGTTCTAGGGACCATCTGGGGTACTAAAGAAAGAACTTAGGTCAGGGTTTGGTGGTGTGCAAGGCAACAGAGCCATCCAAATGCACTATCATTTCAACACCCTTATATATTTATATATAATTTATATATAATTACTTTACATATAAATATATAATATATATTTATAATATATAATTTATATATAAATTACTTTATATATAAATATATAACATATATTTATAATATATAGTTTATATATAAATTACTTTATATATAAATTGGTTTATTTAAAGACCATGTATTACATAGTCACTAAGAATACATTTGTTCAGGGCCCTGAGTGGTAGCATAGCAGTAGGGCATTTGCCTTGCAGGCGGCTGACCTACGATGAACTGTAGTTCAATCCCAGGCGTCCCATACAGTTCCCCAAGGCAGGAGCAATTTCTGAGTGCATAGTCAGCAGTAACCCCTGAGCATCACTGGATGTGGCCCAAACACCAGAAATAAAATAAAATAAGAAAACGTTTGTTCAGAGACAAATTCCCCCCCACACACCAATGTATAATTCCTTCTACCATTTTCCCTAGATTCCTACCCATTCCCAAGCCTATCTCCTTAGTAGATATAAACCCATTCACAAAGGTAGAGGATTGTTTAAAAATAAATAGTAATCTTCATCTGATAGTTAAAGTAAATACAATAGACTACATTATGATTTTGTTTTGCTAGTATTTTTCAAGATAATCAAGGTTTTCTGCTGGCTCTGCATTTAGAAATTACTCCTAAAGGTGCTGTAGGAGGGTATGGTGGGGGTGGGAAGTAGATGGGCAGAGGGGTGCTAAGAATAGAACTTGTGTTTTTTGAGTGCAAGATACAGGTATCTCTCCAGATACAGAATAAGTTGGGATTTTATACAAGGTATTTATATTTTAAAGTATTTGGTAGTAATGAAGGATTGAAGAGTATATAGAAAAAGTTGAAAACAAACGAAACTGTTTTTTTAGAATGATAGCCTGTAGATAAAGTAAGATTATAACATATATTTGAACAAATATCACTGCAAATTCAATTAGGCATAAAAAATTCTCTCAAAAAACAGAGGCTATCAGACTACAAAATACAACATTTAAACACACTGTTCACAAAAATTTTTACTAAATTGATGCATAAATACTTGAAATTTTTATATAATTAATTTTTAAATCTTTCCTACATTTTGTTTTTACAATTGATTTTACAATTTTACAAAAATTGCCTTTACAATAATTTATTTACTTCTAGGTGTATGTATTGTTTAATGATGCTGTAATTCATATAATAAGTTCCATTTTAGTAGAGAACCTCTAAAACTCTTGAAACTTTCTAGCTCAGGGGTCACTTTTGGTAGGTCTTGATGGAGCATGGTATCTGGGTATCTGGGGTGGATCCTTTGTCAGGCACAAGACAAGCACCCTTCCTGCTATCCTGTCACTCCAACTCCTAAATAAAATATATTCTAACTTGAAAATTAAAGACCAAAAATTAGTATACAGTTTAAAACTGTTGTAGTCTAAAAAGAAATGAAAACATTTTAATCACTTCTATAGGATTAATAACATCCCTAGCTTTCTGATGATAATGCAAACATAAATTTCTCACAAACAAGTAACATAATACCAAAAAGAAAAAATGATTAAAGAATATAAAATCAACCTAATTCAATGGAAAAGTAAAATTATTCAATATAAATAATTGATGTGTTAAAAGGTAAATAGTAAGTGCAAGCAAAAATATTCATTTATTTCTAGGAGTAGCTATAAAATTATATATTTTACTTGTTTCATGTTCTTTAAATTATTTTTTGTAAAAGGGCTAAAGAAACTAACATTTTACAGTATATACTATTTAAGTATAGAATGGAAGGCCAGAATGATAATACAGTGAGCATGACACTTGTCTTGTCATCTGCCAATTTAAGGTTGATCCATGGCATCTCATTTGGTCACCTGAGACCTTCCAAAAGTGATCCCTGGGCACAGAACCAGGAGAAAACCCTGATCACTGACAAATGTGTGTCCCACAAACAAAATTAAAATATTTAAAATGTTAAAAAAATAAAATATTTAAAAAATCAACATAAAGTAGGATGCCAAAGAAGAAAAACATATCTTGAAACATTTAGTCAGATATAAGTAATAAACTTGTGAGACTTTATAAAGAGAAACCAAAGTATCATGTGATGGATATATTTGTTGGTCTAATGCTTTATTCCTTTCTAGCAATGAGGTATTCTCCTGATGCCTATTTAAAACTCTGTAATTTGGGGCCGGATAGATAGTACAATGGATATGACACTAGCCTTGTCTGCTACAGACCCAAGTTAAATCATGGCATTCATGTGATCTCTTGACTACTTTAAGATGCAATTCCTAGGTACAGAGCCAGGAATAACTCCAGATCGCCAGATGCATTCTCCAAACAATTAAAAAGTCTATAAGTTATGAATTCCAAAATTATGAACATTGCTGCTTTGGGGTGTCATGGCACCTTCCCAGAATCATAGAATGTTAGAACATTCAAGAGAAAAAAATGTTCAAGATAAAGACAAGCACAACAATTTTATCAAGAAAAAGTACTTGCTATAGGAAAAATATGGACATTCCCAAGGGAGAAGAATTCTGTGAAGTTAAAGAAAGAAAATATGTGTTCCCATAGTAGTATGTAGAGCATGGCAACTACAGAATGAAATATCCCAAGTTGCAAGGTGCTTTAGGAAGTTGATTGTGTAGTTTTTCCCAGATTTTTTAGACTGGAATAATTCTAATGTTGATTTAATAGCTACAATTTGTCAATTATAAAGAACAGTGAAGTTCAGTAGACTATGTTCTTAATATTGCTTCAGAAGAATTCTAGCTTTTTTCAATCCTTAGACTTGTCCAGCTGTTATCTTGAATTTTAGGCTAACAGCAAGATCATAGTTCTCATACCATATTATTGCCACCATGCATTTGTTAGTTCTTTGACTTCCTGAAATAATTTGCCATGCCCTCTGCCCAGATGCATATCAAATATTTCTTCCTTGAGTATCTACTACCATATCTTATTTGAAACTTAATACATTTCACACAAATGTATAAATTTTACAACATATAATAAACCAAAATGATGGGACTTGCAACAAAAGAAATGATTGCAGGGAAGTGTTAAATAGAAGATGACAAAAAAAGTTGGTAAATCTTTGTAAGAAGCGATTCATTTATTGGATGTATAAATTTTTGTATTGGCCTTCAAGTATCATTGAATCAATGAGAATTTTAATGGATAGCTTATATCTATACAGGTTATAAATATCACATAGTAACATGATTATTTTAACAGTTTTTTAAGTCAAATAAATTTAGGATTAAATGGGACCTTATGAACAACTACCTTGAAAGTAATAGTACATACATAAAGAGGAATGTGTATATAGGAGTGATGGTGATGTTAGTGGTGGTGTGTGTGTGAGTAGATGCATATTACATATATATTCACCTTAACTCTTGTTAGATAGATGTTAAAATCTGATAAAAATTAGATTTTTTTGCAAAGCATTTTTTAAGAAAATATAACTTAAAGCATCTAAATGAGAAATATATACTGTTACTAGACACTTGGGTCATTTTCTTTCTCATTCTTCATAATTGTTTTTATATATTTGTCTTCAGGTTTCTCCAATGCAACATTTTAAGCTAGTGTAATTACTGTTTCTAGATGAGATTTTATCCTTTTATATACTCATAATAAAATGCTGAAACTATCATGTATGTCCTTATTCTTTCAATTCAATATTTTCCAAACTTTAATATATTGGTATAATCATATATTTTTCTAGATAAAAATATTCAATGTGGAGGCCGGAGTGATAGCACAGTGGCGTTTGACTTTCAAGTAGCTGACCCAGGACCTAAAATGTTTGGTTCGAATCTTCGTATCCCATATGATCCCCTGTGCCTGCCAGGAGCTATTTCTGAGCAGATAGCCAAGAGTAACCCTGAGCACTTCTGGGTGTGGCCCAAAAGCCCAATATATATATATATATATATATATTCAATGTGATTCCATCAGTGTAGTTTCAAAAAAATTGAAGAGGTAAATAAAAGTCCTTATTTACATTCAATAAATTTCTACAAATAAAGTCTTAAATGAACCTATTTGATCATTTATAATAATATATAAATAAAATCAAGTAACTGGGGGTGATAATATAGATAAGAAGCAACAGGGGGGAAATGGGTTAAGGTATGTTAGTGGTATTAAGGAATGATCAAATTATATATCCTAAGCACAGAGTCAACAATGCTGAAATCAATGAGAACAAAACTGTATCAAGCGTAAAAGGTGCCTCTAAAGATGGCAGGTTAAGGGAGGGTGTTAGAAGAGGACATTTGTGAATGATGGCGGAGGGAAGATGACACTGGTGGTGGGATCAGTGATAGGATATTGTGTTTCTAAAACTCAACTATTGAATTACTTTGTAAATCAGGGAACTTCTATTAAATTGCATTTTAAAAATACATTAGTGAAAGGGAACTAAATAATGTTGAGCACAAGGGAACTCATCTTTTCTGATCTTGAATAAATAAACAAATGGAATTATTCATAAAATGAGATTTACAAATTAAAAGCATAAATGAAATATATAAATATAGATTATAGGTATAATACAGATAATCTCTTTAAGTATAGATGCAAAGAAAGAGGACAAAAGCAGGTTCAAAATTCAAACCATAAGCTTTCTGCTCCTAAGAAATAGGAAAATAAGTGAAGGAAGACCATAGAATGAATGAAATGCTCTCCTGACGCCCTGACATTTTATTAGCAAGAACCATACTACATTCTAGGGTGGAGAACAAATACTAAGTAGGGAAGGACCCAGTAATATAATCATCAAATTAAACCCTATGGTGGAGAATGAATCCTAGAGTTTGATCCAGTAATCCAACAAGGTAGTCTGAAACATCACAGCAATAAATAGAAGAAGAGGGAAAAGAACAGACACAAAAAAATAAGTAAGTGTTCCCCTAAAGTAGCAGAAAATTCTAGATAGATTCTGAAACAGAAACAAGGACTTGATGCTAGTGCTGGTAAAAGTGACTACTCCATACATTAACCATTATTATTGTATAAATGTAAATTTTTTGTTAATTATTGAATTATTATCAATGTCATTTATGAAGCTCTGTAAAGCTCAGATGGAGTGACTATGTCAAAAATATATTATATTAAACATTTCAACGATTGATTAACAAGCTAGAAATTAAAAAATGATATTATAACTAAACAGAACATTAAATACATATAAACTATAAATTTTTAATATAGTCATAGTCTTTAAGCACTAATTTTTGTATTCTAAACATTAAATGATTAAATAAAAATTGGAATGTAAATTCTGAAGGGTCAATTTTACGAGAAATGAGAAACTGTAATTTTCACCTTTTAATTTTTCTTACTCTCTAATATCTGTCATCTAATGACTGCTAAAAATTGCTAAGTGGTGCATTAGGTTTATTTAAACGAGATTTAAACTATGTACCTAAGTATACTATGTCACATTCTGGATGGATGGATAGATATATAATAATTATCACAATATAAATCCCATATATAACTTATCTATAAAATCCATCTATAACCAATTTGATATTTTTGCAAAATTATCTTATGTAATCAGTAGAGTAAGGGATGTGTTTTATACTTTCCCAATGAATAATTTACTTGGTCCTTTATTATATTACTGAAGCCCTTCTACAGTAAGAGAGTACAATATTCACTGTAGAGAAATATCTTTGATAAGCCTAAGGATTCAAAGTCAGTGTTTAGCAGAATGTGTCAATAGCCTTAGATATGAAGAATGAAACAACTGAACTTTTTTGTACCAATTAAAAACTTAACCTCTAAAACTATAGAGTTCAGCCTAGAATGATCAAGTTTCTAGATATTTCCTGCTTCCTCCTAATCCTGATTTTTGCATTTAAAATAAGCTTGCAAGGAGTTACCTTGAGTTGTTACCTTCTCTCTTGTAACTTAGAATTTTTACAGTCAGACCCATAGCTTAGGTATTGTTATTGTTGTACTTGGCTTTGTAATTATAATTATTATTACCTCTGGCTAATTTTACCCCTATAAATTCCCCTGCTCAAAAAATTAAACTTGTAACACTCATGCCAAAAAATAAAATAAAATAAAAATAAATAAATAAATACTACTAAGCCAAGGGCCAGAGCAACAGCACAGTGGTAAGGCGTTTGTCTTGCATCCGGCTGACCCAGGACGGACCTCAGATCCAGGAGCGATTTCTGAGCACATAGCCAGGAGTAACCCCTAAGCGTCACCAGCTCTGGTCAAAAACAAACAAAAAGGGAGGAGAAGGTGGAGGAGGAGGAGGAAGTGGAGGAGGAGGAAGAGGAAGCAGCACTGCCCCATCTGATGATACTCAAACTGAAGGCATTATTTACTTTTACTTCAGTTTGTTAAAAGCTAGAAAGGAGTGTTAAAGTTTGGAACTTTAACTGCTATTTGCTGCTGTTAAACCCTGACTTTATTTTGGCAAAAAGTCTGCCATGACATGCCTCAGATATGTGGCATAAAATACTAGGCCGGAATTGCCTGCTGTTTCAGGAACTCCAAGGGCTGTTCCAAAACAGTTAGATAAACTCGCAACACTTGGGGGCCTGTGGGTAGACAAGATCATGGATGCCCAGTGGGTACCTGAGAGCCCTTCTTCTACTATTACATCTAGATAAACTAGCAAGACCTGGAGCCTGCAAGTAAACAAGGTCACAGGTACCCAGTGGTCACCTGAACCCCTCCTCTACTACTTCTTCTGATACAAAACCTGAGACTACATAAACCACAATATAACCACAATATACAAAAAGATTTATATATGGAATACAATATATATAACAGATATAATGATAGATATATAAATATCTAGCTATAAAAGGAAACACACTAGGCAACATCCAATCAACTTAAGGTTAACTGTGATGGTTTGAAATGTCTGTAACCATATTAAAGGGACCTTAGAGCTCAAAAACAGAGTGTTGGCTTAGAGAGTAAATAAACTGGTAAATAAACTCCCATGCTTTATTGCAGTGCTGTTCGTCTCCTTGGTGGTCTTTATGGTATGGATCTCAAATTCAGACCATACAAGTGTTTATGTTCATTCTCCTGGATGACATATTTATTTTCAATCTAAGGGTTTGTGTATATAACACTGTACACTGTCGAAGAAAAATTTGATTTAGGTTCAACATGAAGTATCTCTGAACTCAGAACCAGGAATAAGTGTGACCCAAAAATAAAACTAAAAGGGGCTGGAGCAGTGATGCAGTGGTAGTTTGCCTTGCACTCGGCTGACCTAGGACAAAACATGCTTCCATTCTATGCATCACATATGGTTTCCAAGCCAGGAGCGATTTCTGAGTGCATAGCCAGGAGTAACCCTTGAGCGTCACCTGGTGTGCCCCCAAAACAAAACAAAACAAAAAGCAATAAAATAACAAAAAAAGTAACTGAATTATTGAATAATACAGATATAAATTATAGACACAAACTGTAATATAATTCCAACATATATTAACAGAACAAAATAGGAATGTAACAAGCTCAGTTCTCTTTGCTTAGAGAGTTAGACAGGATGGTCAGGCAGGAAAGTGATTAACTGATATTCTCTAATATCAGGCATGTTCATTTTATCATGTTTGCAGTGAGGTTTTATATATGAGTAGATGTCAATAATATAAAATATATGTGTTAAATATATGAATTATACTTTTAGAATACCTATGACATTTATATTAATATGTGCAATTGATTTAATGACTGATAATTTCCATTAAAATGTTAGGGATCCTCAAGAAAATAGGTGCGTGGAAACTCCTTTAACTGGAAAATTGCCAGGAAACAGAATACAAGTTAAAGATTTACATGCTCTCTTTTATTGCTGTGAGAATGAACAAAAAGGTGTGTTCCCGAACTACTTGAATTTTTATCTTGTTATAAAATTGAAGATTGATGCTTGCTCAAGTATGAATTTGATCCCATTGCCATAAAGAAATTTTAATTTTAATAAACCAGGTTCCACTCTCGTGGTGGATCCAAGACACCTGTTCCTTCCTCCTGTGTCTCATTTCCCTCATTTCAAGGATTAGTTGAGAAATCACCACAAGAAGTTTTCTTACAAATTATAAGTGAACTTTAGTACATTTATTTCAACTCTCAAGAGATTAAAGATGTTAATTGACAGCTCTTTTAATGAAGAAGTTTGAGGCTTTGTGGAATAGATACTGGTATAAAACTACTTAGCACACTTGATTTCAGAAGACAATCTTTGTTATGAACTATAGAAAAAGACAAAGCACAAAATGAAATCTGATTGCAAATTAAGTTTTTAACTAAATTTTCGGTTTTCTTTCCCAAGTACTCTTTAAAAGTATAGTCATTAATTTTACTCATATTCATAACATATTAATAAAGAGTAATATGTGTATTACCCAGAAACTTCACCAACCCCTAAAATACATATGATCAATATTGTGATATTGATATAAATATTTTGTAGGAAAACAATGTTCTGTGCTGAACTACAACAATTTACACATAACCAGCAATTTTTTTCTTTAGACTTAAGTCATTATACTGACTTAATAAAAAATGTGTTCTTGTAGATGAGACAAGTGCAATCATATGCCAATAGTTAATCATCATTTTGATAAATGTTGCATACTTTTCTCTTCTTGTCTAATTACATGAGTAAACAAATTTATCAGAAGAGATAGTTGAAAGAGATCTAGGTTTCCTTTGGAACCTGTATTGCTGGTAAGTTGAATGCTATCTTTTTCTTTACATAACTGTTTTTTTTTTATCTCTGCATGTGCTTGAATCAAACAATTCCTATACTACTGCATCTTTCAATTAGATTGGGAAAAGTGTCTTTAATGGCAGTCAGGAAAAAATACTTTCATTAGGATAACACTAAACAATCCAAGTGAATAAATAATACCAATATGCGCATGATATGAATATAAATATGAAAAAATGATAACTGTTTAAAATTTTTTCCATTAATGATTAATCAATTTCAATCTGATTACTTATTACATGGCAGGTTAATTGAGTTGGACAAATAAAATCTTAATTGCTACCTAAATTACTTTATATATTAATTAATTCCTTATTTTAAATATAAAAAACACGTACTGTTTTAACAATTTACCATAGATTAAATGATAACTTAGTAATAATTTTACAGATAACCAAAGCATTTAAGACATTGTAAACACACATTTGCCTAGGCATACACCAAAAAAAAGTTTGCTACATTATAGTTTAATTTTCTTCTTAGTCCAATCTCAACACTAAGAAAGTAATTAATAGAAAAAAGCATATATATTTTACCACTACACAAGTAATAACGGTACTTATAATTTTCCTTTGTCTTTTTCTTCCTGTCATCTGGCATGCATTATACAGAGAGAAGCATTTTTTGTACAATTTAACAGCTGTAATATGAGAAACTGTTCTATGTGTCTGTCTAAATATTAGTAAGCTAAAAAGTGCTACTAAAAGGTTGTTGTTAGGTGATAGAAAATAAAACTGCAATAAATAAATTAAAAATCAATATTAAATTAGATCTATATTTTATTAAACTAATACTTGACTACAGGAGATCGTAGACCAGTGATAGGCTGAGTTAAAGACTGGTATGTCTTAGCAGTGTTCATTTAAACAATAAATCTAGCTAGAGTGAGAATGTTACAATGACACACAATTCTGAACTTGAAATATATCATTACTGTCTTCTGACTTATCAGGTAAAATGATTTTTATCTACTAAAATATATATGTATATTTGCACGTGTGCATATGTGTGTCATCTAAAAGAGAGAGGCGAGATCATGAAAGAGAAAAATAGAATGCTGTTCAAAAGAGATCATAGTATTCTTCTCCAGGAAGGAAAGTATAGAGTGCACATTTCAGGTTGAGATGTTGATGGCCCCTAAAGTGGAGACTATGCCTAATACTTATCTTACTGTGTTAGAAAACCATTCACCACTCTCAACTACTTGAAGTTATTAAACATTTTAATGTGCTATTCTTGAATATTGATATCTACATCAATAGAGGCAACAACGAAAGCTTGAAAACTTGCTAACTCTTGGTTCTTTCTACCTAGCTGTTGCATCAAAAAAAGAAACTGAGATGACCATTAATGCTGAGAACAATTTCACTCAGGTGACCTTCTTCATTCTCTCTGGATTTGCTAATCATCCTGAGCTACAAGTCAGCCTTTTCTTAATATTTCTCTTTATCTATTTATTCTCTGTTTGGGGAAACCTTGGTCTCATCTTACTAATCAGAATGGACTCTCAGCTTCATACTCCTATGTACTTTTTCCTGAGCCATTTAGCTTTCATTGACATATGTTACTCCTCTACAATAACACCCAAAGCATTGGTGAATTTCCAGTCCAGCCATAAAACCATCTCCTTTATTGGCTGCTTTACTCAAATGTACTTTTTTGGTGCATTGGCAGGAAGTGAATGTTTTCTTCTTGGCTCCATGGCCTATGACCGTTATGCAGCCATCTGCAATCCCTTACTGTATTCAGTAGTTATGTCACAAGCAGTTTGTTACTGGCTGGCAGTAATGCCCTATGCAATTGCTTTCATAAATTCTTTGATAAACATCTGTGTGATCAGCAGGCTGCCCTACTGTGGTTCCAACA
>PVKC010048924.1:0-10824 GCA_004027635.1 Crocidura indochinensis | reverse complement strand
CCCCGGGGCCCCGGAGATAGCATGGAGGTAAGGCGTTTGCCTTTCATGCAAAAGGTCATTGGTTCGAATCCCGGTGCCACATATGGTCCCCCGTGCCTGCCAGGATCAATTTCTGAGCATGGAGCCAGGAGTAATCCCTGAGCATTGCCGGGTGTGACCCAAAAACCAAAAAAAAAAAAAAAAAAAAAAAAAAAAAGTAAACATCAAACCCCGTATTTGGCCACTTGTACTATGCTCTCTTTTCCTGATTGATCACAGAAGACTCATCTAAAGAAAAGAGCATTGTCAGACCAGTCTATATCAATCTTCAATATACAGATTCTCAATAGACAAATTACCCATGTTAAATTTCATATATTGGCACATTCAAGTACTTATGCTGACTTTTTTTTTTTTGGCTTACAACTTTAAAGTTCCAGTATTAGTCCAATCTGCTACATACATTTTTCAGTGTATATTTTAGCAACTAATACATTTTTTTCTGAAAAAAAATATGTCTGGCCAGTTTTTGCAAGCATTACTGACAGGAGAATATATTATTTCTTCTTAAAAAACAGAAAATGCTTTCTGCAATGTTTCTGGCATAAAAAAAAAAGAATTGAAGGCAATAAAAGGAGAAAGTAATGGCCAAGTGGGAAATGAGGACTGTTTATAGATATGAGGCTTCTTTCATTTGAATATATATGTAACTATCCTCTCTTAAAAGTTATAAATGAGGGCCGGAGGATAGCATGGAAGTAAGGCATTTTGCCTTGCATGCAGAAGGACGGTGGTTTGAATCTCGACATCCCATATGGTTCCCTGTGCCTGCCGGGGGCGATTTCTGAGCATAGAGCCTGGTGTAACCCCTGAGCAATGCCAGGTGTGACCTAAACACCAAAAAAAAAAATAATAATAATAGAGAGAAATTAGTTTTCTAATAAACCCTCCCATGGCAACAGATATATTTTATTTCTTTGCTGCTCATGATATTTGGCTACTAGGCATTTGAAATGTTTTCAGGGAATTGAAGTGTTAAAATAAAAATCCATGAGCTGTGAGATCACCCCAAGCATCTTATTTCTAAACCCCATGCAGCCATGTCTGAGGATGCAGGGTTGTGGTGAAAAAATAATCAACCAAGGCAGCCAGGAAAGGATAATCATGGCATCCATAGCCCCTTTTTACCTTGAACTCTCTGATTGAGCCCAAAAGTCAGCACTCCTCTTTCTGTATTCATAGCAAGTTCCACTACCAGGAGAAGGCAGTTTGAGAGAGACAAAAGTATTACCTAGTGGGCTTTTACATAACAAGGGAAGAGATTTTGAAAAGGAGGAAGTTGAGGGAATGCCGTCCTTTGGAGTTGATAGCTGGGTATCAGTTTCTAATGAAGAAAGTGGATTTTTAACTTTATTTGATTAGTCAAAATTTTCATTGAAGCTATCTCAACTTCAAATTGTTTTGAATAGTGTGGATCAAGAGTCTTAAACTGTACGATTTAAAGTTCAAGTTTTTTTTTATTTCTTTTAGAGTACCTATATTTTTTTTCAAAATTGATTGAAAATCATAATGCACTAATTTTTTTTTTTGATTACTCCTGGCTCTATGCTCAGAAATTGCTCCTGGCAGGCTCCGGGGGTCATATGGGATGCAAGGATTCGAACCACCAACTTTCTGCATGCAAGGCAAACACCTTACCTCCATGCTATCTCTCCAGCCCCACGCTAAAATTTTTAATTATTTTCTTTTATAAGAAAAAGTATTTCTTAACATTTTCTTTAAATAACGCTATTGCTGAAAATTCATGTACTTGTTCTTTATTTGGCATAAACATAGTTTAAAAAGAATGGAAAAAGTCTAACTTGATCTTCCTTTTGGGGAACTACCTGCTAAGTATGGTTTAGTATCCAGAATATTACTGTAAAGTCAACTAAATTTATACTGACTTTCTAATCATTCTTGACTTTAGAATTTCTTATTTTTTGAGTATTCTAAGAGTATTCTCAGGTCCATGTTATAGAACCAGGACATAACAAACTTTTTCATCATTTCTAACAATGAGTTTTTCTCATAAATAATTTAAAGCATACACATATCATCCTACATTTTTCAAAATGTTGGATTTCAATTAAACAACATTACATTTTAAAGTATATTTCTAAAAATTGTGTATTCAATAATTACATACAATCTCATATTTGTAAAATTATGAGTTTAATCTTTAGTGATTTAGTTGTATGTATTACAAGAGGACTACTTTTTTGTTTGTTGGGTTTTTTCTGCTGTTGTTTGATTTTTAGCTGTAGGCTTTGCATTCAAGTCTTACTCATTCTCAGGGGACCATAGGGAATGCCAGGAATTGAATACAGCTCTGCCAAGTGTAAGGCAAATGCTCTACCTACTGTACTATCCTATTGTTCCTGCCCTATAATACTACTTTTAATCATTCAAATGTTCTAATGTAATTGCTTCAATATCTGAAACTTAAATATGTGAATTTTAAGTGTTATTATTTTCGACAATTATCATTGGAAGGATTACTAGTGGACTATTCAAATTATTGTATGCCACTTAAAATTTATGTTAACATTTACCATAGCTAGCTTTAAAATAATTAGCTAAAATTTGTAGACAAGTGTAAAAATAAATGAGCAGTAATTGCTTAAAATGACAGAACTATCTGCAACAATATTACAATATATGTGTGAATAAAAACAATGATCAAAAAAAGAAATTCTTTATTTTGGGGGGAGTCACATCTGATGACACTCAGGGGTTACTTCTGACTAAGCACTCAGAAATCACTCCCGGCTTGGGGAACCATATGGGACGCTATTCTAGGCTTGTGCTTGCAAGGCAGACGCCTTACCTTTAGCGCCATCTTTTACTAGGCTTAAAAATGTTTAGTATTAAAGTATATAATTTATTAATATGAAAGTTCACAAAATGTATCATTCTGATAGTAATTAAAATGATAAAGTAATATCTATTTGTTAAATAGAATTTTACATTTAAAAAGGGAATTATTTTCTTATTTTTCCCCATAGCCAGAATGTAGCAAGAGTTATACTTAGTGAAAATATGTGATTTTGAGTGTGACAGTCTAAACAAACCAAAATATAAAAAAATCAAAACTGCTAGTTGTATTCGAATTTTTGATATATTACTAAGATTAAGAAACAAGCATCCAGGGCCGGGAAGGTGGCGCTAGAGGTAAGGTGTCTGCCTTGCAAGCGCTAGAGTAGGACGAACCAAGGTTCGATCCCCCAGTGTCCCATATGGTCACCCCAAGCCAGGAGCGATTTCTGAGCGAATAGCCAGGAGTAACCCCTGAGCGTCAAATGGGTGTGGCCCCCAAACCAAAAAAAAAGAAACAAGCATCCTAGCTATGACAATAACATATGACTCTATGCTTAGATGTTTCTGAAGAGATAAAACATGAAACAGGTAGTGATTTTCAGACACTAGTCACTGTGTAATCGTGGTGTTTTGACTAGAACTGGTTGAGAGGGCTGGTCTTCTAATATTCTCTGCCTTCTAAGTTAACAAAGCCTTTGCTTGAAAAGAACCATTGATGTGTAAAGAGAAAAATAGAGAAATTCACAAACTCTCCATCAAAAATATTAAAACCACCAATATGTTTATGGAATTGTCATAGAATAAAATTTAATCACAATATAAGGTAATTCACGTGCTCAGGAGTTCATAAGAGGAGAAATAATTTTATAAACAAACAATTAAAGTAAGTAAATATTTACCCAAATAATTATATGTAAACATTAGAAATTTAATTATTCTCAAGTGATATAGATGAGAATTTGTTAAATACTATGTCTTCACTGATATTTAATTTAAAATCCGTTGTAGAAATAGGAACTGCAATTTAGAGATAGAGCCAGTCTCAAGAAAAGAAATTTGATCTGTGAACTGAGTATAATGGATGAGAAAAGTTCAAAAAGTCATGAGCAAACCTGGGGATGTTGAGAAACCAGTTCAACTTCCTTCTGCTCTTCATTCATTAAGTATTCAGACTACAAAAGTAGAAGCTTAGTGAGAAACTTTTAGTATTAAAAATAATGACCAGGGGCCGGGAGATAGCATGGAGGTAAGGCGTTTGCCTTTCATGCCAAAGGTCATCCGTTCGAATCCCGGTGCCCCATATGGTCCCCCGTGCCTGCCAGGAGCAATTTCTGAGCATGGAGCCAGGAGTAACCCCTGAGCACTGCCGGTGAGACCCAAAAACCAAAAAAAAAAATAAATAAATAAATAATAATGACCAACCTAGTGTTTTATTAAACAGCTTTAGAACTAATCAATGATGAGATTGGCAAAATTACTCTTGGAGATTTTTTTTTTTGGTCAGTTATTTCTTACAAAATTTGCAAGAAGGTACAAAGCAATTAACACATGGAATTTCTTTAGCATGACTATTGTGTTTGCTGCTCTCTCTCTCTCTCTCTCTCTCTCTATATATATATATATATATATATATAATAGAATAAAGGTGCAGTGATCTTTTAGTAGAAAGCAATAAAGTTTGGAGCTATGGTTATTGAATATTAGGGGTTTGGGGTTAATATTCCTCTGAAATATTGCTAATTCATCTTAATCTGCACTGCAATATACCCACTGAGGGCTCATTTAAGTTCTACAAAGCATATACTTATAAAACTTTTCAAATATACATCTTCTTGAGAGAGTTTTACTTGTTAAAATAGAATAATGTCATTCATTTGTGGGATATAGAAAAAATAAAAGAGAATACTTGTTAATAATATTCAAATACAACTGAGATGAGGACCAGGAGGAACATCCAATGGTAGAAAGCTTGCCATTAAAAGTAGTAAGTCCCCCGTGTCTGCCAGGAGCAATTTCTGAGCATGGAGCCAGGAGTAACCCCTGAGCACTGCCGGGTGTGATCCCAAAAAAAAAGTAGTAAGTGAAGTTAGAATAGAGAGGGGTCCACTTTGACTATGATAGTTGGAAATAATCATTCTGGACAAGATGGGTGCTGAAACGGGATAAAGTGACATGCATGGGTCCCCTTCGTTAACAATAATGCAAACTACAGTGTCATAAAGGGAAAAGATATATAAAGAGAAGTAAAATCCTCCCCTAGAGACAAGTGGGAGTGGGTGGGTGGGAGGAAAATTAGAAGCATTGATGGTGGGGAAAGTGAACTTGTGAAGGCTGGTGTATATTCTATGACTGAAAGTCAATTATTAGCAATTTTGTCACCATGGTTTTTAAATAAAATAATTATTAATTTATTATTATTATTTTGTTTTTGTTTTTTTGGGTCACACCCGGCAGTGCTCAGGGGCCACTCCTGGCTCCATGCAAAGAAATTGCTCCTGGCAGGCACGGGGGACCATATTGAGCACCTGGATTCGAACCGATGACCTTTTGTATGAAAGGCAAACGCCTTAACTCCATGCTATCTCCCGGGCCCCAGTTACATGTTTCTTAATTACTCTGAAAGTATTATTCCTCTTCAGAAAATATTGATCACTTATTAAATCTTCTCTTTTCCTTAGATGTGGTCTTCATTGCTCATTTACAATCATTTGCAGTCTTCGCCATCTTTTATGGAGAATATTTTTTCCAGTTCATCAATAACTTTGTTAGAGAACGACCCAATGATACATTATTAAATCCTAGATATTGCTGATTAAAAAGAAAAGCAGGACTATGCCTTCTTTGAGTTGTCCACTGTATTACTCAAGATTGAGTTAAGTGGTGCCCAATGATGTGGTTCAGTGAAAAACACATACTTCGCAAGTATGAATCTGCATGTTCAATCCTAGTATCTTCATATATCTTGAATGTAATACTGCTGACTCTACCTTTGTCATATCCAGTGCCACAACAAATATGCAGTCTCTGGTATACAACAATCAAGTGTATATAAACATCAAATTAAGTGTAAGTTCCCCATCTCTCACAACACAAACATCAAACAGAAGGGAAGGAGGAAAGAAAAACAAACACGATTTTTTGGGGGGGGGTAGTTATATCAAAACACTTCCAGTTAATTCTGATCATGAGCAGATATATAATAGATAAGGAGATTCACTTCTATTCCTAGTTGAATAAAAATTTATAATAAATTAATATAAAATTTTATCAAATGCATTATTTACATTTATTGAAACATTCATGTGATTTCCCCATTTTATTTTATTAAAAGAATTAGTGTCTTCCTGGAATCTACCCAATTTGATCAAATTTTTTATTACTGGCAGTTTAATTTTTGTGTTACTGGTAGTACTTGCAAAATTCTTCTTTCATTTTTTTCATCAATCTTCAAAGAATGTTTTAACCTTAAATATTCCTTTTTGATGACATTTTATTAGCATTCAATACTAAAATTAGATAGGGCTCATAAAAATAAGATAGAAGAGCCCCCTTATTTCACTTCTCTAGAAAAATTGTTTGTGTCGGTTCTTTCTTAACTTTTGGTATAGTTTTCCAATGATCAATATAGTCCTAAAAGACTATTTTTGTTTTATTACTGCTGAAGTTTTAAAGTTCCAGAATAAATTTCTCAAACTATGCACCTTTTAGATTTGTAAATGCTATCACTATGTATTTTTATTTTATTTTCTCCTTGAATTGAGTTGACATTTTCTATCTCCCTGAGATCAAGGCTTAGTTCATTTATTTTCAACCAATAAATTGGTAGATGTATAAAATTTATATATTTTTCACTTGTTTTACTTTGTCATTTCATAACATTATTTAGCATATTTTATTTTTGCATAATTTACAATATTTTAATATAATTGCTATTATATTTAGGATAAAGTTTAACAATTTATTATCATGTTCTTTTTTAATTGTTAAATTATTTTCATTTTCTCTTGCCTTTACTTAAACATTTTTTTTCTGTTTTACTTACCTGTACTCAGGGGTTACTCCTGGCTCTATGCTCAGGAATCAGTACTGGAATGCTCAAGGGATGCAAGAATCAAACCTAGTGTGCCAGAATTTGGGGTGTATGGATCAAACTTGGGTCAGCAGACAAGCATCCTATTCTATCCTATCTTCACATCAGTCTATTGAGATTATTTTTATTTACTTATTTATTTATTGTTTTGAATGTTGTGATTTGGATAATATTGGTGATTTATTTTTGTTTTTGCTTTGTTTTGCTTTATTTTTGGTCCACATACAGCTGTGGACAGGGTTTACTTTTGGATTTTTGCTCAAGAATAATTCCTGACAGTGCTCAGGAAACTCTCCTGAAAGCACTCAGAAAAATATCTGGTGATAGAAATGAACAAAGGAATGGCTGAATGGAAGGCAAGAACCTTATCCACTACACTATTTCTCTGCCCCCCAAGTGTTTATCCTTGAAAGATATACCTATAATTATTTAAATCTGATCATAGATTTCAACTTTCAGACACTCTGAACAATGGTTTGATATATTTTGCCATCTAAACAAACTAGAATAAATATATTCTACATACAATTTAATCTCCAAAGACTTTACACAAATAATCTAAAGTGTGGTCATCAATTTAACAAAATAAAATTTCTATTTCACAGAAATGTCATTGCACTTAAGAAATAGAGAAGACCTAAGGAAATGGAAAAACATTTCTTGTTCATGTATTGCAATAATCAAAATTGTCAATATGACCATCTACCAAAACTACTATAGAAATTCAATGAAGGGCCCGGGAGATAGCATGGAGGTAAGGCGTTTGCCTTTCATGCAAAAAGGTCATCGGTTCGAATCCCGGTGCCCCATATGGTCCCCCGTGCCTGCCAGGAGCAATTTCTGAGCATGGAGCAAGGAGTAACCTCTGAGCACTGCCGGGTGTGACCCAAAAACCAAAAAAAAAAAGAAGATGAATAATATATGATCAAGAGGCACATTAAAAATGAAGATAGCATGGAGGTAAGGCGTTTGCCTTTCATGCAAAAGGTCATCGGTTCGAATCCCGGTGCCCCCATATGGTCCCCCGTGCCTGCCAGGCGCAATTTCTGAGCATGGAGCTAGGAGTAACCCCTGAGCACTGCCGGGTGTGACCCAAAAACTAAAAAAATAAAATGCTCATCTTCTCCTCTTATTAGAGAAATTAAAATCAAGATAACAGTAAGATATCATCTTTCATTTGTAATAATTATATATATTAAAATTATTAAGTACAATCTGTGTTGGGGTGGGGAAATGTGGTGAAAAGGGAACTCTCACTCACTGCTGATTGAAATGTGTCAAGGCAAAACCCTATGAAAAACTTTGTGGAGGGTTCTCAGTAAACAAATTTGAGATGCTATATGATGCAGCAATTCCATTTTGGGGTATCTATACCCAGAGCAGAAAAAACATTTATTCAAAAGATGCATTCACACCACTATTCATTGCAGCACTCAGTACAATAGATAAAAATTGGAATCAACCTAACTCCCCAACAACAGACAAGTGGATCATGAAGATGTGGTACATCTTGATTGTATGTAGTACATACAATGGAATAGTACATTGCTATAAGGAATGATGCAATCATGCAATTCATTGAAATTGGAAGTTATTATGTTAAATGGAGTAAGCCAGAAGAAAAAGGATAAGTACAGGATATCATTTATATATGCTATCTAGAATAACTGCATGAAATAATGCAATGATTTGGATGTGGATAGTCTAGAACATTCTTGACCCTGGTTAAATGAGAAAAAAGGAAAGTAATTGAATGGAGAAAGAGAGAGATGTGAAATAAACTGGAAAGGATTGAAGGGGTCTCAGATACATTGGTGGTGTTAATAAAAGACAACTAATTATTCAAATCACAAAATCAACAACAATAAAATCCTGTGACCCAGACTTTAACAACCAAGTTTAAAATATTGCTGATAGAATGGCAGGCTGAGGTGGGACGAGGAGGTAGTGTAAGAGATGGTCCAGAAACATTGGTAGAGGGAGATTCATATGGTGGTGGGATTGGGTGTAAAATAATGTATGTCTAAAAATTAACTATGAATAATTTTGTGCATTACAGTGCTTTAAATAAAAATTATATGGAGAATAAATAAAAAAGTATAATTCATGAGAAGCAAGTAAAAATAGCCTATATTATATTATAATCAACTCTATTTACTGTCTAGAAAAGAGTAACAGTACTGAACAGACTGTGGTTAAATGGGTTGGAAATTCCAAGGACAGGTAGGTATGTATTATTTGTGAGCTGTGAACATGGATCATGAAGTTAGGAAAACTAAGTTTTTAGAGTTTATAAGGCACATTACTGAGGAGAAGAGTTGTACAGTGGAGGAACACTAAAGATTACAAGAGCACTTGATCCAAATATCCAGTTGAGTACTAATCAGTACATATACATGCCTGTTAGGAAATACTCAGTGTCTTGGTTTGAAAAACATGTGAGGAAATACCCAATACCAGGTAAAAAAAAAAAGAAAGAGAGACAAATTATTAGAGAAAACAGTATCCTGTGTTTTCTGGCATATAAAACTACCATTCAAATCCTGAAAAACTTCCTAAAAGTCTTAAAAGTAAGAGAGGGGCGGATCACTCGTCCCTGAAGCTTGAATAAGTTTCAGCATGCCATGTATAAAACAATTCCTAACTTTTAGGAAGTTTTTATGAGTTGAAGGGTAGTCTTATATGCCGGAAAATACGGTACTTCTAAATTGTCAAAGACCTAAAATGACTTCATTTTATTATTTTCTCTATTCTTAATGCTTAGGCATCTGAAGCATCAGTAAGCAGAAACCAAGTTTCCCAGAACTGGTTAATTCCAAGTAAAAGCAAACAACTCCCCTGAAACATTATTTTCATAAGAAATGAACAAATGCAGAACTTACATCCCATTTATCTCCTATATTAAACTCTCATACTCTGGGAGGTAATATTTCTTTACCCTTTTTTGGGTAAAGGTAAAGCTAAGGATCTCTATTACTCAGTTAACTATACTTTCACTATACTCAAACTTTCCAGGGCACAGTATGGCTTCACCTTTCTAATAAAACCACAGTAAAAGCTATTGTATCTCTGTTTTCTCCATACTACAGCCTCTCGAGAATTTTGTTGTTCAATTGCCTGCAACCTCCATCGCATAGCTTTGCCTGTTCTATGACATGCTTGTGTTTTTTTTGTACAGTATGCCATCAAACTTTATCTTTCGTGGCAGTCATTTCCATCTCAAATGAAAATGGAAGTGATTAAAGCAAATCCTAACAGCCAGAGTGAATAACCTTCTAACTAAGGAATCACTAATTACAAAAGTCTTCTCCCTGGAGCAGAGAAATATGGGTTAGCTGCTGCTCTTATGCAAAGGAAAAAAAAAACAAGACTGGAAATTCTGACTTCAAATGACTTAGTCACATCCCAAAATAGAACTCAAGGAAGTACATAGAAACATAAGTTGTCTTACCTCCCCCAAAGGTAAAAACTTTTTTGTGATTAGACCCAGTAAAAATTCATCAGGCCTGGGATGAAATAGGCAGCATAATAATAATATAATGGATCAAAAATCAAACAATTTGATGACAAAAAATTAAAACAGTTCTTTATCATAACATTATAATAAGATATATATTGAATTAGGGGACAATTGAACCTTTTAAAATTATTTTTGATTTGGTGACCACACGTGCAGTGGTCAAGGTTTACTCCTAGCTCTGCATTGAGGATTCACTTCCATTGGTGCTTAGGATACCATATGATGCCATAGGTTGAGCTCTGGTAGACTGCAAGCAAGGCAGTTACTGTGCTGTAGCTAGTTGTAATACTTGCTGGTACATTATTGCTCTAACTCACAACACTTTAATACTGACAAAACACTATACATACTATAATTTATTATAATTATAATAATG
>PVKC010048923.1:0-10831 GCA_004027635.1 Crocidura indochinensis | reverse complement strand
CACACACACACATACATACACACGTGCGTGTTTCACATGCTTACCGAAGCTCGTAGAGCCTGAACAGCCTGATTCCGCTGGAATCCCATGGAAGTAATAATGCTGATAACTTCCTCTGGAGGTTGGTTATCCAATCCAGTAGCACCAAAAATAGAGGCTCCAGCGGAAGCTGCTCCTCCGTAACCAGGCATGGTGAGTGGCTCAGCAAAATCTGGGGGAAATAATCACACCCACACCTTTTTCTTTTCCTTTTTCTTTTTTTTATTTTTATCTTGAAAAAAAGCAAACCTCACTCAGAGCTAAGGAGACAAGATGTCTACAAAATTACAATTATAAAAATAATATAGTTCTTATCTAAGGATAACTATACAGACTAATGTTTCCCAAAGTGGTAATTCTGCTCCCAGAGGTCCTTGAAAGATTCTTGGAGATGACTAATAGTCTTAAGCGGGTTTTAACTAGGACACATTCTGTTTGTTCACTTAAAAAAAGTTGATTTCTGAGGGAACATGACCAATTTTCCTTTTCTGTAAAGGGGAATACTGGTCAAATAAGTTTGCTAACCTATGATACAGACCAAGAAAACAGATTTGGATACAGAAATAAACCTGTAATTCCAGAGTCAATTAATTTTGAACACAGGTACTAACAGCATTAGATCAGTGATGATGCAACAACAGCAAGCTTCAGCAAAAGAATAAAACATAATGTAGTAGTAATAATCATGTAATAAAAGAATAACACAAAATGTACCACTAGCTTAAATACAGATAGTCCAAACCATAAAAGTCTTAGAAGTAAATCTTGAGGCTGAAGTGATAGATAGCACAGCAGGTAGGGTATTTGCCTTGCACATGGCGACCCAGGTTTGATCCCTGGCATCCCATATAGTCCCCTAAGTCTGCCAGGAGTGATTACTAAATGCAAAGCCAGTAGTAATTCCTCAGTGCTAATGAGTGTAGCCAACAAACAAACAAACAAACAAAACAACAACAATATAAGTTATATAAAGAATATATGTAAATCTTATATTAGCTATTTTTTCTGAGAAATAACACTCAAATTTCAAGTGACCAAAATAAAAGAGATAAATTTTAATTTTCAGATTCAAATATAAAATCTTTTGTATTTCAGAGCTGGAGAGAGAACTGGAGTCAGGGTATTTGCCCAAGTCCAGAGCAAGTTACTTCCAGTCATAACCTCAGTACTCTTGAGTATAGCCCTGGAGGATTCTGAACAAGGTCAGGTGTAACCTTGGGTTTGTCCTGGAAGTCCTCAACTACAGATTCAACATCATTGGAAGTCTTGCATTACAGGCATTATTGTTGAGTATCAAGTATCACAGTGCAAGCCTCTAAGCCCTGACTGAGAGGCAAATAAACAAAATAATAAATTGCTGTGCTTGTCTTGCATACATCTTAGATTCAAACCCCCATACTGGCCAGGAGTGATCCTTGAGAGCAGAGCCAAGTGACAGCCCTGAACACTACTGGGTGTAACCCAAAGCTAAACAAAAAAACAAAACCTATATTACTCAGGATGATATCACTTACACATGGTATTTAGAATAACTGAACGAAGGAATGCAATGATTTAATGTGAAGTGGCCTAGATCACACACCCCAGAGTACAGGGAGGAGAAGGAAAGGAAAGAAATTGAGTGTGTGGGCAGGGAAAGGGACTGATGAGAAGTAAAAAATCCTGGATCAAAGATAGAGAAAAAGATCCAAACAACAGAATCAAAAACATTGACATCATGAGACCCAAACTGTAACAACCAAATCTTAAAAGATGCCTGTCAAGGTAGCAGGCTGGGTGTGGGGTGAGCAGAAAACCTGGGAACATTGATAGAACTTGACATTGGTGGTGAGATCAGTGCTGAAACAGTGTATGTCAAAAACCCAACCAGGAATAACTTTGTAAATCACAGTGTCTAAATAAAAAAAATAATTGTAAAGTGTATAAAAGGCTGTGCTTCAAAATACCACCAGGAGAAGGGACTGACAATCCCAAAAATGGGAGAAAGTATTTGCAATCATATATGAAATTAAGTATTTTCATATAAAAAAAACCTCTTAGACTCAACAATAAAAAGACAATCTCATTGAGAATGGGCAAAGGGTCTGGCATTTCTAAAGATACACAAAAAGCAAATAAGCATGGATGATATTCTACAACATCAATCCCAGGGAATTCCTACTGACCTACCTGGCTCTTCCATATGAACAATGATCCAGTTGAAGGCCACCTCAGCTCCCATATTTCCAGTAAAGTACACAGCCTTCCGACATGCTTCCAGGGGGAAGCCCATCTCCGCCAGCTGCATCACTGATGACTCATCAATGTCTGATGCTACAGGGCACAAAGGACATGTTGGTGTGTAAAAGCGGTCCTCCATTTGTCTTGACTTCCCTTTCCCCCTTTCCCCATGACATCCAAAGAAAGAGCCAGTTATTCAGTGCATCAATGGTTGCTTAGCTTCCTTGTGTCTTAAACCATCCAAATATTAAGCTATTTGAGACGACAGCTTTGACCTAAATAGAAATCATGGTAATTACAATCCAAACATTAAAAACTGATTTTCTAATTTTGTGTGGGGAAGATTGCCTGTATTCCCCAAATCATTTTCGTGTCTCTTAGATCATTCTCAAGACCGCACAGCAGTCTCTCTGATGACTAAAACTTAAAGAAATATGCAGTATCTGAAGGCCAAAAACTGTTCCTTAAATCTCACAGGAAATTAGAACAGATTTTGAGTTATCCAAGCAAGCAAAGGGAGTAATCAGCTTGAGGGAGAAGAGTGCCCAAATGTTAAGTAAAGGAAAGAAAAGAATGTGCTTCTTCAACTATATGTGTTTAAGATACTTAAAGAGATTTCATTACAAACCTAACTTTGATTTACACATGGGGATTTTTGCTTTGTTTCCTTTTATAGAATAATAAAAAGGTACCAGGGGTCGAAGCTTTAGCGAAGTGTTTGGGCATTTGCCTTGCACATGGCTGACCGAGGATGGACCTGGGTTTTAGCCCCAGCATCCCATATGGTCCCCCCACAAGCCAGGAGCAATTTCTGAGCACATAGCCAGGAGTAACCCCCGAGTGTCACTGGTATGGCCCAAAACTTTAAAAAAAAAGATACCATTCAACATATTATTAAATATATATACATATGTGCATTACACAACTGTGATTCTCCAAGTCATTTTGATGGTATGAGCATGAAAGAAATATGTAATTATCCAACCACAAAACAAGGGGTTTCTATGCACAAAGGGGTGGAGGCAGGACTATGGGTATTTGGGCCCATACTGGATAGAGCTCAGGGACCTATTCTTGGATCAGGAGGTATATCCTTAAAGTAAAAATGCAGTGCTGGTGATCAAATTGGAATCAGCCGCATGAAAGACAGAAGTTTTAACCCCTGTATTATCTTTCTGGCCCTCCATTGATCAAATAGGATCTTAAAAGATCTATAATCTTGAGACCACAGAGATGCAGCAGGGGTCAGGGCATACATGTTTGGCATGTTCAGTCTCAGCACCACATGACTTCCCATACACTGAAAGTCCAAAAACACAACAGGGTAGCCCTGGAGATCCACAGAACCCAAACAAGCCCACATCGTGAGTCCTCACATTGAACTATCCAGTTGGCCAAATATGACTTAAGGTGGTTATCTAATTCCGTGAGAACACTTTGAAAACCCCAAGGCACTGCCTCCAAAAAAAAAAAAAAAAAAAAGAATCTGCATTCTCTATTCTCCTCTTAGAAATTCACATGTCCATTAGCACAGTAAAAACTTAAGTCTTTTAAAAGATTCCTATAGTTTAAAAAAGAAAAAAAGAACAAAAAACCTAGAGCTGCAGAAAATATTTTACTAATTTCTCCTAAGATGTGAATATTCAATAAAGTGAAGTTTAAAGGGTACAGCTCATAAGCATAAGAATAAATAATAACAATATAAAATGCAGAGCATAAGCTAATAATAGTGGAAAGAAAGACTCCAAATGTTAACAACAATTATAGAAAGGAAACTCATAGTTGATACTTATTGTGAATCCTGTGTCTCTCTTTTCTTTTATAACAATAAAACAAAGCTGTTCCTCTTAGCCATCTGAGAAAAGCATGACACAAATATAAACTAACCTCAGATAATTTATATATTTTATGACTACCACTTCACCTGAGTGCCAGACCAGACACTGGAAAATGGCTGAGAACTTGATCAGTTCCAAGGACCCTCAATTCCCTTAATGCAAGAACCTCAGGACAATGTGCTGTCAGAAGTAGCCAGCAAAGCCCACGTAGTCCCCAAAAGTCAAATAGCACAGCATTTGATTTAGCTTTAGTTCTGGTTTCCGATCTTGTGTGGTCTCTTCGTTTTCCTGCATCTCAGTTTTATCCTCTGCCCTGCCTCCTTGCTATGATAATCAAGTGAAACTCTAGACTTTGTATAAAGAGCAGTTATATCATATAGAGTTTAGGGAATAATAAATGCAATATAACAAGATAACCACTCAAAAGCATGAAGAGCCACTGTTAAGATGACAGTCTTAACAGATTATTCACAGTGACAGTGGTTGGCCCAGGACCTTTAGTGATACAAGAATATTTTGCAGTGGGTGGAACGAAGCAATCCAGAGATCCAGAGATACCCTCCAGATGGGTAATGAGGATGGAGAGCTGCATTGATTCTGCAGACCCAGGATTTATCTGGACCATCCCAGTAGTGCTTGGGGTCCTAGATGACTACACTTAGTGTTACTTGAGAGTCTCCTCCAGGGCTGCAGCAGGCAACGCAGGTGAACTGGGATTAAACCAGTGTTGCCCGTAGGCGAGGCATGCATCTTAACTCCTATACTAATTCTCTGCCCCAAATGCTTGAGTTTTAAGTTAATATTTCAACTTCTGCAGGAATAGAGACATACTACAGCACATAAGAAGCTTGACTTACATGCAGCTGATACAAGCTCCAACACCACATAAATTTCCATAAGCCCTGCCAGAAATGATCTCTCAACATAGAGCTATGAGGAGCCTTGTGCAGCTCTATGTGTGGCCCCAAGAAACAAATACATTGGGATTAGAGCAATAATTAGGGTGGGTTAAGGTGAGTTAAGGCACTTGCTTTGCAGACAGCATACTCAGAATAGATCCCTAACATCCCATGGTCCTCCAAGACCACCAGAAGTGATCCCTGAGCACAGAGCCAGGAGTAAACCCTGAGCACAGCCAGGTGTGACATCACCCCTCAATCAAAAAAAAAAAAAAGACAAAAAGGTTGACCTCCTGGGGCTGAAGAGATAGCATAGCAGTAAGGTGTTTGCCTTGCATGCAGCCAACCCGGGAGGGACCCGTTCAATTTCTGGCATCCCATATGGTCCCGCAGCTGTCCAGGGGCGATTTCTGAATATTCAAGGTTCACAGTCCAGAGTTCAGAGCCAGGAGTGGTCCCTGAGCATTGCTGGATGTGGCCCAAAGACCAATCAATCAATAAATAAAAAGTTTAAAAAAAGATTCGCCTTTAGAAGGATAAAAGATCTAGTGTACTTAGTGTTAAAATTTCCTCCTAACTAATGATCACTGTAATCACTATAAATATTTATTTAAAAACTACATTATAACCATAAATGCATATTCATTTGCTATGTTCTTAATAAGTCCAAAATTAAGGAACTAAGAAGCTACAAAATTAAACAATTCAAAGAAACTAATACTTTAACCATATTCATTGGTAATACCAGGCCCTATCAGGCACAAACTAACTCGCCACTGTGCATTCATGGCAGTAGAATGTCTCTCATGAAGCCAAAGAAGGAATAGAGGGCATCACATACCCTCCTTCACATATATTGTAATGAAGTTTGTTTAATCGCACAATGACCATCTTAGGCAAAAAAAAGCCAGAATTTATTGATCCTAGATGACCATAACTAGATAATCACCTGAAATAGTGGTCCTAAATAAAAATACAGGACAGTTTTTTTAAAATTATACCTAGTCATGCTCAAGGCTAACTGCTGGCTCTGCATTCAGGAATTAGCCCTGGCAGTACTAAGGGGATGATATAGGACACCGGGGACTAAATCAGGGTTGGATGCATGTGAGGCAAGTGCCCTATTTACTGTTTTGAGTTTTTTTGTTTGGGTGGTTGTTTTGTTGTTGTTGTTGTTGTTGTTTTGCAATCCTAGCAATGAAAAGACAAAGAGAAAAGGAGCCTAAGAATGAAGTTTTTCAACTGATGACTTCATCATAAATTGAAAGAGAGCTGCAAAAGGGGCTCATAGAGGGGACCATGAATGAGCCCCAGTTGCTGGTAATTTATTTCTGTGGTTAGTACCTCTTTCAGGTTTCCTAAAAATGCTAATATTTCCATGACTCTCTCTCCCTTCCCATCTAGGTAGTAAGTTGGTCTAGGTCCCTCATTCTGTTTGAATCAGAAAATGTGATTTGGGGTGCATTCATCTTTGCCTACTTCCCAGTAGGGTTACTCAGAGAACATGTGTCTGATACTCTTACTGGCTCCCATTCAGCTAAGTTTATGTTTCTAACTTTCCCACTATTAAAACAATACACCAACATGGGACATTTTGTTTTTGGTTTTTGGATCACACCCGGCAGTACTTTGGGGTTACTCCTGGCTCTACACTCAGAAATCGTTCCTGGCAGGCTCAGGGGACCATATGGGATGCCAGGATTCGAACCACCAGCCTTCTGCATGAAAGGCAAATGCCTTACCTTCATGCTATCTCTCCAGCCCCATAAAGCATTTCTTGTGTGTGTGTGTGTGTGTGTGTGTGTGTGTGTGTGTGTGTGTGTGTGTGTGTGACAAGGGGTGCAGGATCCATAAGGCATTTCTTAAGCCAACAGAGTGCAGAGAGAGCAGATGAAACTGTAATTTAACCCTTCCATATATGCATGAGGAAGCCAAGGCTCAGAGAAGCTAAGTAAATAATTCTGGGCTAGATAACACCACAATAAAAGACAGAACGAAGATTCCAACCAGGACAGGTTTTCTCAGATACTAATATTTCCTTCTCATGATGTAGAGGATCAGCTTGTCACCACAGCACTGATTGGCTGCTCACTCACACTTGACAACAAAAATAATTCTTCCCCAGAAGAGAGAGAGAGAGAGAGAGAGAGAGAGAGAGAGAGAGGCACACGCACACAAACAAACACACACACACACACACACTCCTTTTCATGAGCTCTCACAAATAAACGTGACAGACCAATAACTTGTACAACACAGAGGAAAAATTTAAAGATACATACGGTCTATCAATTGGTTCATCAAGCGATCTGAAAATTAAGGAATAAGGTAGAAAATGAGACTAAACCATGGTAAATAGTTTTGGAGAAAGAAAAAGAATCAGTTCAAAAACCTCCCTAATTTCTCCACTCTTGGACACCCCACACAATTATCAGCCCCTCTAGTCCTCACACAGACCACCCCATCCTGCACAATGTACTTCTAACAGAATGACCAGGGCTGATACCAGCTTTTTAGCATTCAGATATCTGATCAACATCTTAATGAATTATATTTCCTTCCCTATTCTTCTGAGAATTTGTATAATATAAACTAAAGATTCTGTTATAAATATAAGAGTGTGTCGGTGCAATGCTGATAAATCATCTTGTATTTCTCTGATGTTCATACCAAGCTCCTCCTCTAAATTTTTTAATGAGCTACCTATATACCTCATTCACCAGAACTGGCTTCCCACAACCAGCTCCTTTCTCTACTCCTTTACCCTATAGTTTTGCACTTGATTTAGTGTGAAGGCATAATGCAACACTGATGTCTATCTTGCTCAACCTGAATTTGTGTATCCTTCCTTGCACCTGAATGTGCACACCTACAAGGTCATTCCTCCACCAGAGACCATATGGCTACCCTCATGAGCCCAGGATATTTCAGGGAGACACAGGTGAAAATCATGAAAATAAAGATCCGCAACATGAATCTAGGGGGCTAACCAGCAGGATAGAATTGGTGGAGGGATATAGCATGGATATAAAGTCAAAGGGGGAGACCACAGTTGGAGATCTACGAACCTAGAATACTCACTGCTCAAGTGATGGAAGCTTTTGGCTGAGAGGCCCAGCATGTCCTATCACTGTTGGTAATTAATCTGCCTGACTCACTTTAAGTAGGAATGTGACCATAACAAGTAGAGCAAAGAAAGTCAGAAGAATCTAATTTCATTCAAATGATTAAATTTTGAACCTACCAGGGTAAGGCAATTATATTTTGTAGGTTTTTTTTTATTTTAATGTCCTTTTCCCTTATAAAGTTAAGCATTCTTGGTTGAAGTGATAGTACAGTAGGTAGGGTGCTTGTCTTGAACAATGCCAGCCAGATTCAATCCCCAGCACCTTATATGGTTCTGTGAGCCTGCCAGTAGTGAACACTACCATAGAATCAGTAGTAAGCCCTGAGCTTCATTGAATACAGACTCCCCACTCCCTCACCAAAAAATGATTTAAGTATTCTCTAACTCAGCTATTAATATAAGATGAAATCTTGTCTTTTGCTACAACACAAATGATAATAGAGGGGACTGCAATAAGCAAAATAAATCAGAAGGAGAAAATCAAAGACCAGATGATCTTATTCATTGGTCACATATAAAGAAACAAAGACAGGGAAGAGACTATGTCCAGTGCAAATAGATTTAGACCCTGACCACAGAGGTTACCATAGGGACAGAGATCTGAGAGGAAAAGTCCACAGGTCAGTGGAGAAATGTTATGCATCTCCATAAAGGGAAGGTGTGATGAGGTAAGCCCATGCCCCTTAACACATACCAATGCTATGCCCCTTAAAACACATCAACATTACATCCTTGCAAACCAATATTTTCTCAGTAAAAAGTAAAGGCATTAACATTTGGCTGTGATCATGAACATACTTTAAGAAATCTTAACAAGGACAAGTTTGGTGTTTGCAATAAAGTAAAATTCCAAGTTCACTTCTGTTTGAAACAGTGAGAACATTGGGGAGGTGAGATGTGGGCAAGATTTTAAAAACCAGCACGTTGATGCATTTCCCCTTATGGTTGTCCAAAGATACTCTCCAGAATGACAGCTCCCTCAGGCTAAGCGCCTACTGAAAACACACTCTTTTGCTCTTCCCTCCAGGCCCATTGGGGACAGGGAGGAAGCAACAGTAGGAGGGAGAGAAGCAGTAAAAGTCAAGGCAACTGAACCTAAGAACTTTCTGGAGATTTGCTGCCCTCTGCAGGAATTTCACATGTCAGTTTCCACCACCTGCCATGAGTCTCTCTGGGCTTCTTCCAAGGAAAGTTTAGTTACCAGGACAGCCAGTCCTCCTGTTTGTATCTATAGTAACCTACAATACAGATAGGCAACTGGCCGGGGCCAGAGCAATAGTACAGCAAGTAGTGCTCTTTCCTTGCACATGGCTGACCCAAGTTCAATCCCCAGTATCCTACCTGCCCCCTCTCCCCAAGCCCACCAGGAGTGATTTGAGTGCAGAACTAGGAACAATCTCTGAGTATCTATCACTGGATATAGCCCCCCCCCAAAAAAAAGTGACAAAACAAAAAGGGTAAAAAATGTCAGAAGAGAAGTGACTTCCAATGAGAAAAGGTGTGTGGTGGGGTACTAAGACCACTATTTTAGCAGAAAATGGTACCTTTTGAGTCATCAGGAATGAGTATTGGGGGACTGATATCTGGGAGTTCCTCCTCTCCTGGTTGTAACCCCCTGGCTCGAAGATGGCTGATATCAAGTAGATCTGGCATATCAACAGAAACATCTGCAAAACGAGAAAGATTATATTCCCCAGACTCTCCCAAATGTCACCATCACCTCTTACAATCAGTTCCGCTTAACTCTAAGGTGTTTGCATCAAAGCAGTCTAAGGGGTGCTTCTCAGCTTCCTGGAATAGGTCCCTGGATTCTGGACTCATGCACAGGCATGGAAGATACCTAAATGGAGAACTGGAGACAATGTGAGAGAGTGGCAAAATTTCACATGGTACAAGAACAAATAAGGTCAAACCAGGGACTGACATTTGGATTTCGAGGATCATTTGTGGGTCAGGCATTTTCTGTGATACATTTTTAATGTTTCAACACTTCAACATTTTAAACGCTCTAATTTTTAACCAGAAATTTTAATTAAATATTGACTTTACACTTATTTTGAAAAACAGAAAAGTGAAACATGTTCTCATAGGGTAGCAACTGCCTGAGGTGAAAGTTCTGTGTCTCTATTCTCTGTTTCAAGATGTCTCTGACTCCCATCCTTTTCCCTCCTATCCCTCAAATGAATCTCCTGATTCATTGGCAAAAAAATGTTTATCTATTTTGTATCTTATCCTAAAAGGGAATGCCCATGAAGACCAGCATAGCTGGCAGCATATTTCTTATTCCTAGCCTTGTTCTTTCATTTCCATCACAACCTGTCCTGTTTCAGAATTGTTGATGGTGACCTCTTGTTTATGCCTTTTTTCAGATGACAGTGGTGAATGTATTGTGGTATTGTACTTAAGGTAACAAACACTGATGTTTTAAATATATTAGCCAAATCTTGAGTTTTGGGAACTATGTTTTTTAACTTAATTCAATTACTGTGCTAATTTACTCTGGTAGAAACCATCAATCTAATAACCTGAGGTTTAGCATTCTACCTATTTAGATCTGATCATCATAAAAATAGGTTCATATTTGATGTGGAAAATGTGTGCTGGGCCAGCAAACTGAACCTGAACATGCCAACTATGACACAAATACTATGATGATAGTATACATATTTTGCTTGCTAGAGTCCCAGGTTCATTCTCTAGCACTACAG
>PVKC010048922.1:0-10881 GCA_004027635.1 Crocidura indochinensis | reverse complement strand
AAGAAGGAAGGAAGGAAGGAAGGAAGGAAGGAAGGAAGGAGGGAGGAAGGAAGGAAGGAAGGAAGGAAGGAAGGAAGGAAGGAAGGAAGGAAGGAAGGAAGGAAGGAAGGGAGAGGCTTAAGGTATAGGTGACAGAAAGGGCTCATGGAAGCCACTTCTAAGACAGTGGGTACCAATGATCTCACTAGTAAATGGGGGCAGGAGTGGCCCCCATTTCAGCAACTGGGAAATTGCACATACTATTAAGCACAAGATTGGAGCATATAGGAAGTCTGGCTTCTCATTCATTCATTCATTAAGTGCTTACTGTGTGATATATAGATCAGGCAGATCCATCCATACCTGGGAGAACTGTGCAGTATATAGATCTTTCTTTGTTGTAGTAGTTGTAGTTTTGGGGCCACACACAGTATAGCTCAGGGGCTACTCCTGGTTCTGCACTCAGAAATCGCTCTTGGCAGGCTCGGGGGACCAAATGAGATGCCGGGGATCAAACCCCAGTCCATCCCAGGTCAGTCATGTGCAAGGCAAATGCCTTACCACTGTGCTATCGCTCCAGCCCCAGGATGTAGATCTTAGAGTGCCCAGGATGCACAGTAGCCGGGTGACTGACTGAGCTGTCCTGGAACAGGGAACATGTGTGTGTGTGTGTGTGTGTGTGTGTGTGTGTGTGTGTGTGTATGTGTGTGAAGGCTGCAGCCTAAACTGTTTCTGTCTCTCCTGCACCATGTGTGTGTGTGTGTGTGTGTGTGTGTGTGTGTGTGTGTGTGTGTGTGTGTGTGTGTAGGCTGCAGCCTAAACTGTTTCTGTCTCTCCTGTACCATTTGTGCAAAGTCTCAACTGAGGGTGATACCACCAGCTATCCAGGAGGATGTGCAAAAGCCCAGAGGCAGGTACTATTGTAGACGCCGCCTACAAGTTTCATATTCTCTGGCACAGCGGGGGTGTCGAGGAAAACATTGTAATCCCCAAATGCAGGAACATTTATCCCCATCTAAATTGATGTCACCTCAAGATATTGCAGTTGCCATATCAATAATTCTGAAAACAAATCTTGCATTCATGGCTGGAGCAATAATACAGTGGGGAGTTGCGCTTGCCTTGAATGAGGCGGACCCAGGTTCCATCCCCAGCAACACACAGGGTCCCCACATGCCAGGATTGATCCCTGAGTGCAGAGCCAGGAATAACCCCTGAGCATCACCGGGTGTGTCCCCCAAATAAAATCAAATTGTTGCTTTCACCACATCTCACTGCATTTCTGACCTCGGGTCATTCCTGGCCTAGGTTTAAGCAACTACTATCCTTCTGTCCCCAGATTGTGCTCCAGTCCCAGCATCCCTCCCGGGTACTGCAGCCCCCCACATTAGGTGTCACCTTCATGGGAGTGCTGGGTGGGAGACTCTCACTGCCAGCATCAGGCTCCAGGTGAGAGAAGGGGACAGAGCTAGTGCTGGTCGCAAGGGCTGAGGTCAACCCATATCTCTCGAGGTACCTTAACTGTGCCCATGCATTTGTGCTCTTGTGTTTGATAAATATGCACAGTGTTGGGTGCACTCTCGAGTTGGTTCCAATGGCCGGAAAGAAGGAAAGAACATCATTCAGTGTTAGTATCCCCCTTCCCAGACAGGGAAACTGAGGTATGAAGGAAGTGACTGCTTGGAGACAAGAGGAAACCACAGCCTTGCAGCAGCCTGAGCTCTCGTCCTGCCCTGCCCAACTCAGGGCCCTGAAAACAGCCAGTGGGCTGGGCCGGGCACTCTTGGCCCTGGGTGCTGCTATTGTGGTAGATGTTTTCAGTACAAACATCTCAGGGATTTGCCAGAGAGGCCTGGGGCAAGGCAGGGAGGGGCACAGCAAATTGTTTTTTTTCTTATTTAACGAAGAGCAGGTTTGTCTGAGGCATTAAGCTAGCAGCTTTGAGCACAGATGGGCCATTTTTTTGGTTTTGCTTTTTTTTGTTTGTTTTGGGGCCATACTGGGGACTGTGCTCAGGGGTTACTCCTGACTCTGCTCTCAGAAATCACTCCTGGCAGGCTGGGGTAATATATGGCATGCAGTCCATCTTAGATGTTGCTATGGCCCTGAATTCTACAGCACTAGTGAGGACATAGTCAGGCCAGGGGATTCGGTTCAGTCAGCCCCGGCAAGTGGGGAGCCTCATCTTCCAAATCCAAAACTGCAGAGGTGCTACTAAGGAACACAGTACTAGGAGGCACATAGTTGGAAAAACCATGGTTCAGAGGCCTAAGGATACACAGCACAAAGCTGGCAGAGCCAGAATAAGTTTGAAATAATCTCTGTCTGCCTTTGCCCGACTGTCCAGAGCACTGGTGTGTCCTGCCTGGCCAGGGTGAAGGTGGAAGGACATATTGGCCCCCGCAGCACACAGAGGGGAGCACTGGGGTTCAGCATTGGGGGAGCACTGTTCCAGTGGCTACTGGGATCAGGAATCACAGCCCTGCTGGATGAGACTCTGGAACCAGGTGAAAAGAGACCAGGCTGGGTCATTTATAGAAAGGAAGGAAGGGAGGGAGGGAGGAAGGAAAAATGGATGTGGGGTTTAGCTGGCCGGCTGACATGGGCCGTCAGCATTTTAATGGCTAAATCAAGATGCCTCCCTCAAAATAAATAGATAAAAACAGTAACAATAAACCCGACAACTTTCCCTTTGGTATTGACTCATTTCACAAAGGAGAGAAAAGCTATTTCCACGCCTCCAGATGACTGACAAGCTCCCTTCCTCAAGGAAGGCAGCCCTTTCTAAAAGACTGTAGTTCCTCTGTCTCCTATCCCTCAACTTCAGAGAGCTGGGCCTGGAGTTCTGTCCCAGGAGGCTGGGCTGAGTGTCAATCACCATTATTCCCTCCTTCCAGACACCCCACCACCATCAGGCACCCACCTTGCCCAGTGCATGCTATGAAGGAAGAACTTAACAGTCTCTCAGTGAGGGCACCAGTGAGGAGCCCCAAGCCCATGTCCTTGACCTGTGCACCAATGTCTAGAAACCACTCACCTGTCCAGCCCTAAAGACACTAGCAAGGCCTCCACCCAGCCTCACCACTCAGCCAAGAAGAGGAGCTGCTCAGTTTCCAGCTAAGGGGTGAGCTGTCCTGGTTTAAAGACGCACACAGGGCCGGATAGCACAGCAGGGAGGGCATTTGCCTTGCAAGCAACCAACCTGGGTTCAATCCTCAACATCCCAGAGGGTCTCCTGAGCGATCCAGGAGTGATCCTTGAGCACAGAGCCAAGAGTAAACCTGAGCATCTCTAATCCAAAAACAAAGACGCAGCACAGAAAGACAGAGAACCACAGCAACCACTGCCCCAAAATACTACTTGGAAACCAAAGCTACCAGCCAAGAGGGTGCTGCGTGCTCTGAGGGCAATGTAGAGAATCCTAGGGATAAACCTCTCCCTGCATTTTCCAGCATCCCTTGTGGCTTCCAAAATGTTCCTCCTGGGGGCTGGAGAGATAATAGCCTGGAGGTAAGGCATTTGCCTTGCATGCATAAGGTAGGTGGTTTGAATCCCGGCGTCCCATAAGGTCCCCCGAGCCAGCCAGGAGCGAGTTCATGAGTAACTCCTGAGCGCTGCCAGGTATGACCCAAAAACAAAAACAAAAAAAAAGAATGTTCTTCCTGGTCTGACATGCCAAAGAAGAGGCTGCATTCTGCACCTTGAGGCCAGGGTCAAGGCACGTGGCTAATCCCCACCTCTCATGGACCGGGATCTCTCGGAGGCTGACACATTCTGGCATTTCTGCTTGTGGACTAGGATGGGTTTGCTGTTGCCAGGCAACCAGGGGCTGCTGCTTCAGCTTTAGGCATCTCCACCCTCACCCTCTACCTCCCCCTGGGACTTGAGCACAGAATTACGGGGTACTGCAGTGTTAAAGGGCGGCCCTCTGGGAAACAGATCCACAACCCACTGAATTTCCATCTCGAACAAAGAAGCCCCTTTCTGTGAGATTTACCCTATCATGAGGCAAAGAGTCTAATTGGCCTCCATATCCTCATGAGGCAAAGACTCTAATTACTCATTTTTGGGGGTGGTGGTGGTTTGGTTTTTGGGTCACACCCAGAGGCACTCAGGAGTTCCTCCTGATTCTTCGTTCAGAAATTGCTCCTGGTTGACTCAGGGAACCGAACATATGGGATGCCGGGATTCGAACCACTGTCTGTCTTGGGTCATCACTATGCAAGGCAAACACCCTACCTTTCTGTGCTACCTCTCTGGTCCCTCTAATTACTCCTGTTTTAAGGGAGGAATGGGGTGAAGCTGAGAAAAGGGTAAGCCCAAGGTCACATAAAATTCATTCTGGAGACAAAGTTCAAGTTCACGGCTTACTATAAATCCAGATCTTGACTCAGAAGTTGGTGAACATTCATGAATGTGAATGAGTTCATGTACCTGTTATGAACAAAAGTGGCTGAGTGTGTGTGCGACTGTGTCTCTATGTGTGAATGTGTGTGTGTGTATGTGTGTTTAATTTTCATAGGGACATTGTTTGTTACTGCAGCAGAACTTAGTCTAGCCTGGGAAAATCAGGAGTGAGCTGAACTTTATACTGAGACCAGTATAAGAAAAAGGAACAGCCATCATCATCACTCAGTGGCTAGGAAAGAGCAGCCTTGAAAACAAACAGGTTCCCTTTGGTGTTCTTTGCATTGACTGACACATGGTCACATATGGCTGATGTTCCCTGGGCCTCAGTGTCCCCCCACTGTAAACTGGTTACCTGCTGGGGACTTTCCCAATAACACACAGGTGCTGCCTGGGGAACAAACCCTTAGAAAGGGTTGAGCTAGGACCCAGGAGATAGCATGGAGGTAAGGCGTTTGCCTTTCATGCAAATGGTCATCGGTTCGAATCCCGGTGCCCCATATGGTCCCCCGTGCCTGCCAGGAGCAATTTCTGAGCATGGAGCCAGGAGTAACCCCTGAGCGCTGCTGGGTGCGACCCAAAAAAAACCAAAAAAAAAAAAAAAAGGGTTGAGCCACTTTTATTTGGTTGGAAGGAAACCTCTGGGTGAGGAGGCAACAAGGTCAGATTAGTCACTGAGCAGAAAAGAGAAAAAGAGACACTAGGTGTTCAAGGAGGCCCGTCTTGATTCCCTGACACACATTCAGTCTAAATCAGTGATTCAGTGATATGTGTCCTCTGAATCAGTGATAGAGCTGCAGGCAGGGCAGAGTTGCGGCAGAAACCAGATGGATCCCTTTCGAGCATTTGTGCTTAGTGCCAGCTTCTCTTCATCTCTGCTATCAACTATGGTCACAGCCTCCCAGAGGCAGGGAAAGCAAGGTGATGATGAAGATGATTTTTACGATGCTGGGGCCCATTTTTCCCAGCCACCCCACAGTCTGCAGGGTAGAACAGAGAATTCTGGGTGTGGGTGTTGGCAGCCTGAGATGCTGGCAGCGGATGGCCATGCATGTCCTTTCATGCCGAATTAAAAAAGGAAAAATACGGCAACAATTTCACACATTTCCCATTGGAAATGAGACATACCTCTTTAAGAAAAACAGCCAAGATGAAAGCAGGGAGTCAGGGACAATGTCTCCTCACCTGCTCACAGCAGACTTAACTAATCAAAGGCAGAGGAGCAGGAGAGATAGCATGAGGGTTCAGATGTATATGATCCACAGGCGGCCACCCTGGTTCTATCCCTGGTACCACATGGTCCCTGAGCATCCCCATTAGATGCAGCCCCTCTGAGCATCACCAGGACATCTGCCAGCACCACAGGGCCCACGCAGCACCACATATATTCTTGGGATCCTAGAATTGATGCATATACTTGCCTGGTTGACTGAAAGTCACCAGAGACAACCCTGGGCCCCTGGAGCACTGCTAGAGAGGTTCCCCTCTCCCCCATCCTGTAAAAGTAGCAGAGCAGAATCCTGACATGGCTTGAGCATCCCCAGCACAAACCCCTGGGCAGCCTCTGCCCATGTGTTGAGCCAGAAGGTGGTGGGGTCTCACAGGGTACCCTGGGACAGGATCCCCAGTGCTGCTCATCTGCACAAAGCAGCTTAGGCAGCAGAAAGGTTTCCTTTCCAACTCTGCCATGACTAGAAACACCCACCACTGCTTGCTTTTCTCCAGAAACAGGAAACTCACCTCCTCCCATTCATTAATGCCTGCAAGTGGCTTGTCTGACTAATGGTGACAGCTTCAAAACTGTACCACAGATGTGGGACTTGTCTGCTCCTGGAGTAAGGGGAAGCTTCCCCTTTTGTGACTGAGGAGAAATGCTATGATCTGTGCTGAGTTCTGTCCTGGGAGACATGCAGACCTGCAGGACTCAGTCTGCTAACTGGGAGCATGTGCTCAAAGGCCTGCAGGTTTGCAGACTCTCGTCTCCTCCACACTACTTGCTCACATGCAAATAGACACACACACACACACACACACACACACACACACACACACACACACGTTTTTCTCCAGAGATAGAACACAAGTGAGTTGCTGGCATGGAAGAGACCCAGGTTTGATCCCCAACAACGCATGATCTCCTGTGCACAGCTGGGACAACCATCACCATATAATATAGACACACAGAAAATAAACATACGTGGCAGGAGAGATGGGGCCATGGAGGCAAATGCAGTGTAGGCAGGTCCTCTGGCCCCATAGCAGAATAAACTGTCAGAACCGGGCCAGAGAGATAGTATAGTGAGTGGGTAGGCTGATTGCCTTGCACATGGCTAGCCCGGGTTCAATTATCCCCGTGGTCTCCTGAGTATAGCTAGGGGTGAGTCCTGAGTGCAGAGCCAGAAGTAAGTTTTAAGCACTGCCAGGTATTGTAAAATAAAAATCCATGAGTAGTTTGTCGTGTGGAGTGATCTCACAACTAGTGGATTTTTATTTTACAGGTATGCCCCAAACTCAAATACCAAATAAAAAAAAAAAAAAAAACAGCCAGGGGGCCGGAGAGATAGCATGGAGGTAAGGTGTTTGCCTTTCATGCCAGAGGTCAGTGGTTCGAATCCCGGCATCCCATATGGTCCCCTGAACATGCCAGGAGCAATTTCTGAGCATAATAACCCCTGAGCGTTGTTGGGTGTGACCCAAAAACCAAAATAAATAAATAAATAAATAAATAAAAATAAAAGAAAAAACAAACAGCCAGAATCAGAACCAAGTTTCCACCTGCCTGACTCCTGGAAGCTTCCATGATGCCCAGTACTGAATTCACTGAATTCATGTTCTCCCTTTTCCTCTGCACGGACAGGGCCAGAAATGCCACAATCCAGCTCCAAGCAGGAAGAAGGCACAGGCTCAGAATGTCCAGAGCTGTGTCTGATGCTGACACTTCCGGGTGTGGATGCTCAATTTCTTTAGCCACAAAGCAGAGACCATACGCTAATAACGTTGGGGAAGAGGTGGCAGGCAGGAGAGAGGGGTTGCAAAAAATAGAGTGAATACTCAGGGAGAGTGCTCAAGGGTGGAGCTTATGTCTGGCATGTGCAATGCTTTGAGTTGGCTCCAACACTGCACAAATCCATACCCCAAACTCAACCAGATGTGGCCCCAGTGGCCCCCAAATACAATAGGCATGACCCAGATGGCCCCTAAACTGCTGGCATTGACACTACCAGCTGAGCAGGTCAAGCTCTGCCATACAAAGACAAAGACAAAGACAAAAAGACACAAACACATGTGGAAATAGGCATCAAGGAATCCATATAGGAAATGGAGAGAGAGCATAGTGGGTAGGGCCTTGCACATAGCCAGCCCAGGTTTGATCCTGGCATCTGATATAGTCTCCCCGGAGCACCACTAGGAGTAATTCCTGAGTGTAGAGTTAGGAATAAGCCCTGAGCTCTTGAGGTTGGTTGTGGCCCCACAACTTCACATAAGGACAGGGGGCTCTGCATAAGCATCTCAGCTCTCCCTCTGCCTCCTCTCTTGAGCAGCACCGGGCCACTTTCCAACTGAGAATGCCAGTGCGAATTACTAGTTGTCTGGGACATAGTGCGGTGAGGCTGACAGGCCAAATTCAAAGTCGGAGGTCAAATGGCAGCTCTGACATAGCAGCTGTGTGACCTTGAACAGGTCGTTCAGGGGGAAGCTTGTCAGGACGAAAAGCACTAAAGCACATGGAATAGGCTCACACCTCAGCTGCCCATGGTCCTGGCTGACGGAGGGAAGGGTGGAGGGTTGACGGAGGACAGGGGCTGGGGAGGAAACACTTTCGTCATCCATTTCCAGAGCTAACACCCACCGAAGAGCCACATGAGGGGACAGAGGCACCTTCTTTGGGTGGCTGCCACTCTAATGACATCTCAAAGGTCATATTTCCCCAATTAAGAGGCGTTAATTAGTCACACGTCTCTCCCCCACTTCTGAGACTTTGGGAGTGGGAAGGAAATGGCAGAAGTGTGAACACAGAGCGGGGAGATGGGGCGGGGAGAGCAGGCAACTCCTGCTACTACAGCAGTGAACACCAACCCAGGATGGAGGACCCCAGGCTGAGAGTTAGGGGAGGCGGAGGGTGGGGCCGGGCATGGGACCTCCTAAAACACGTGTCCGACCTTCACTCTGTTGCACTGATCGGATTTGGGGAGAATCTCCCCCAGACTCAGCCATGACACCTGAGATGGGATGCATATGATGATGATGATGGTGATAATTGCTGACATTTGTGGCACACCTGGCAACTGCCCTGCTGCTAAGGGCTTTGCCTGCCTGAGCTGGTTGAGTTTCTGTGCAAATGAAGCGCACCTGTTTGCGTGAGTATCTGGGTAGATTATCAGCGACGTACATGCTGCTGTTATTATTAGCAGCACCCCTGTGCCCAGGGGCGGATCTGAGATGAATGCGGTGTCCATGCGGTGCCATGGATCTGCGACCTGGGTGACCCTCTTTCAAGCTTCGAGATGCATTTGAGGCTTGGCAGGTATTCCTGTGGCTTCCTGTGTCACTCCACAGTCCCCCCTCCCCCAGATAATCTCCGCCTCAATGCCCATTACTGAGGTAAACTAGTTTATTTACTTCTTTTTAAAATTTGGGTTTTGGGGCCACACCTGACGATGCTCAGGGCTTACTCCTAGTTCCTTGCTTGAGGAGTACTCCTGGTGGTGCTCGGAGGTGACCCAATGGGTGTCAAGATCGTAACCAGGTTGGCTGCAACAAGGCTAGCACCTTACCTGCTGTCTTATCCTCTGGCCTTATTGACTTTTTTTTATTGTTCGGGGGGGACTCGGGGTTCAACAGGGCCAGTCCTAGGGGTAAGAACCCCCCTACATGGGAGCCGGGAGGTGGTGCAGGAGGTAAGGTGCCTGCTGCCTTGCCTAGGACGGACCACGGTTCGATCCCCTGGTTCCCATATGGTCCCCCATGCCTGCCAGGAGCGACTTCTGAGCGCATAGCCAGGAGTAACCCCTGAGTGTCACTGGGTGTGGCCCAAAAACCAAAAAAAAAAAAAGAACCCCCCTATGAAGTCTCACATTGTACAAGGCATGAACCCTCCCCTAAGCCACTCCCTAACCCCTGCAACCTGGCTCACTGCAGCTACTAATAGAATGGATGAGAGAGAGAGATACAGAAAGAGAGAGAGACAGAGAGAGAGAGACAGAGAGAGAGATAGAGATAGAGAGAGAGAGAGAGAGAACACTTTTCTATTTAGCTCTGCCGACGTCAGACACTTTTATTTCTAGGGTCCCTGGGGTATGATTTTGTTTCGACAAATTGATAAAGGAGGCGAAAAACAAAAACGCCAGTGCTTTTAAAAATAACAGAAGCAGGGCTGGAGGGAGATGTGGGGATTAGATTTCAGGTTCTCTCCCTTACACACACACACACACACACACACACACACACACACACACACACACACACACACACACACACACCACACACACACACAGGCGCAGATGTGGGGATTAGATTTCAGGTTCTCTCCCTTACACACACACACACACACACACACACACACACACAGGCGCAGGCGGGCATGGGTGGGTGGGGAGCGAGCCCCACCCTCTCTGCAGATCTTCCTGAACTGCGTGCCAGCCAAGCCTGTGGTAAACACAGGAATCCAGCTGCCAAGCCCTCTGGCAGAGTCATTAATTAAACTCTATGGATTTGCTCTGTTCCCGGAAACCTCTGCTCATTTCAATAAGGACTAGAGGCCAACCAGGCTCAGGCTATACAAACAGCTTGCAAGGGGCTCGGATGCCATGGAACAGAGCAGTATACCCAGGTCCTGGACTTCAGCAAGACTCTGCATTCCAGATTTGCCCCCCAAATGATTCACTGAGCCCTCATTTCATGGTCCTGACCTATCTGTGCTTAAATGGCGAGGGTCAGGCCATTCCTGCCCCTTCCCTTTTGCACTCCAAAAACCAGAGTGAAAGCACGGATGCTGGCTTTAGAAGGCCACCTGGGGATCACTCTTTCGTTTGTTGTTTGTTTGTTTTGGGGGGCACACTGGATGATGCTCAGGGATCTGCACCCAGAATTACTCCTAGTGGTGCTCTAGAGACCGTATGAGATGCCAGGAATTGAACAGAGTTGGCTGTATGCAAGGCAAGGGAACCCGCTGTATTAATGCTCTGGCCTGGAAGCTATCCTGCAGGGCTCTAGGGCCAAGTCACTCTAGGGAGTGACTGGGCAGTTTCCAAAAGCACATTAGACAAGATGCTAGACCAGGTAAGATGTTGGGCAAATTCGATGGTTAATGCTATTGCATCCTCTGGTTTGGAAAGCCCTTTTCTGCCCAGATTTTGCATTTCAGAAGAAAGGCCACAGTAAGGCTGACTGCTCCCAAGTTAAGTCATCCCCCTTCTCTAGGTTTTTAGGCACACACACACACACACACACACACACACACACACACACACACACACACACACACACACACACACA
>PVKC010048921.1:0-10819 GCA_004027635.1 Crocidura indochinensis | reverse complement strand
AGAGTTTTATAGTTTTCTTTGTATAGGTCCTTCACATTTTTAGTCAAGTTGATTCCAAGATATTTGAGTTTGTGTGGCACTATTGTGAATGGGGCTGTTTTCTTGATGTCCATTTCTTCCTTTTACTATTGGTGTATAGAAAGGCCATTGATTTCTGTGTGTTGATTTTGTAGCTTGCCACCTTGCCATATGATTCTATTGTTTCTAGGAGCTTTTTGGTAGAGTCTTTAGGGTTTTCTAAGTAGAGTATCATATCATCTGCAAAAAATGTGAGCTTGACTTCTTCCTTTCCTATCTGGATTCCCTTGATATCTTTCTCTTGCCTAATCGCTATAGCGAGTACTTCCAGTGCTATGTTGAATAGGAGTGGTGAGAGAGGACAGCCTTGTCTTGTGCCAGAATTTAGAGGGAAGGCATTTAGTTTTTCTCCATTGATGATAATATTTGCCATTGGCTTGTGGTAGATGGCCTTAACTATATTGAGAAAGGTTCCTTCCATTCCCATCTTGCGGAGAGTTTTGATTAAGAATGGGTGTTGAACCTTATCAAATGCTTTCTCTGCATCTATTGATATGATCATGTGATTTTTATTTTTATTTTTGTTGATGTTGTGTATTATGTTGATAGATTTACGGACGTTAAACCATCCTTGCATTCCTGGGATGAAACCTACTTGATCATAGTGGATGATCTTTTTAATGAGGCATTGTATTCTATTTGCCAGAATTTTGTTGAGGATCTTTGCATCTGCATTCATCAGGGATATTGGTCCGTAATTTTCTTTTTTCGTTGCATCTCTGTCAGGTTTGGGGATCAAGGTTATGTTGGCTTCATAGAAGGTATTTGGAAGTATTTCCTTTTTTTCGATTTCCTGAAAGAGTCTTGCCAGGATTGGTAGTAGTTCCTCAGTTCTTAGCAGTCAACCCTACTGGGCAGGCGTGGATACTGCAAATTACTTTCAATTCAGGCTAGTTTACTCTCATATGATAATACTTATGTTCTCATTTTGCTACAGGAGAAACTTGGAAGATCAAAAAAGCACTCCAATTATACTCCATTGAAGAAATTCTTTTTACAGTGTTCATTATCATATTACTTAGTATTCTAGACTTGGAAAATATGATTTTTGAGACTGCTCTATGTACAATCTAACCCGTGATGCTTTTCAGCCAAGTTTACTCTCACCAGCTGTGATTTACCTAGAATTGGGAGACTTATTTATCTATCCTACTAGCATTATATATTGAATGCTTTTTTGCATAGAATTCCACTGTGTATATGTAGCAGCATTTCTTTTTTATTAATATATATATTTAAACAGCTTGAATACAAATGTGATTGTAGTTGTGTTTCTGTCATGTAAGGAACACGCCCCCCTTCACGAGTGTAACTTTCCCATCACCAGTGTCCCAATCTCCCTCCTCCTCTCACCACCCCTGTTCTCTAGACAGACTTTCTACTTCCCTCATTCATTGACATCATTATGATAGTTCTCAGTTTAGTTATTTCTCTAACTGCACTCATTACTCTTTGTGGTGAGTTTCATGTCATGAGCTGGACCTTCCAGCCCTCCTCTCTTTTGTCTCTGAGAATCATTGCAAAATGTCTTTTATTTTCTTTAAAACCATAGATGAGTGAGACTGTTCTGTGACTATCTCTCTCCCTCTGCTTATTTCATTCAGCATAATAGATTCAATGTACATCCATGTATAGGAAAACTTCATGAATTCATCTCTCCTGATGGCTGCATAATATCCCATTGTATATATGTACCACAGTTACTTTAGCCATTCATGTGTTGAAGGGCTTCTTGGTTGTTTCCAGAGTCTAGCTATTGTAAATAGCACTGCAATGAATAACTAAATAATAAATATCCAAATAAATGAGGAAGGGATTTTGTATTGTATTCTTTTGTTCGTAGAGTATATTCTGTAGGAGTGGTATAGCTGGATAGTATGAGAGCTCAATTTCCAGTTTTTGAAGGAATCTCCATATTGCTTTTCATAAAGGTTGGGCTAGACGACATTCCCACCAGCACTGCTTGTTCTCATTCTTTGTGATGCACACCAATCTGTGTGATGTGAGATGGTACCCGATAGTTGTTTTGATTTGCATCTCCCTGATGATTAGTGATGTGGAGCATTTTTTCATGTGCCTTTTGGCCATTTGTATTTCTTCTTAGAAAAATTGTCTTTTCATTTCTTCTCCCCATATTTTGATGGGATTAGATGTTTTTTTTTCTTGTTAAGTTCTGTATATTTTGGATATTAGCCCCTTATCTGAAGGGTATTGGATGAATAGTTTCTCCCACTCAGTTGGTGGCTCATGTATCCTGGGCACTATTTCCTTTGAGGTGCAGAAGCATCTCAGCTTAATATAGTCCCATTGTTTGGAAAGTGCTGTTTCCTCCTTATAGATGCCTTTAATCTCAATACCATGGAGTGTTTTACCTATGTATTGTTCTATGTTCCTTATGGTTTCAGTTATGATCTTCAGGTCTTTAATCCATTTTTATTTTACCTTCATACATGGTGTTAGCTGGGGGTCTGGGTTCACTTTTTGCAAGTGGCTAACCAGTTGTGCCAACACCACTTGTTGAAGAATCTTTCTTTGCTCCATTTAGGATTTCTTGCTCCTTTATCAAAAATTAGTTGAGTGTATGTCTGGGGAACATTCTCTGAGTACTCAAGCCTCTTCCACTGATCTGAAGGTCTGTCTGTATTCCAATACCATGCTGTTTTGATAACTATTGCTTTGTAATACAGTTAAAAGTTGGGGAAATTAATGCCCCCCATATTTCTTTTTTCCAAGGATTGCTTTAACTATTCGAGGGTGTTTATTGTTCCAAATAAATTTCAGAAGTATTTGATTTACTTCTTTAAATAATGTCATGGGTATCTTTAGAGGAATCATATTAAATCTGTACAATGCTTTGAGGAGTATTGTCATTTTATTTTATTTTTACTTTTGCACAATTTTACTAAATACATATGCATGTGTATAATCTACAGTCAATATATTTAATAGCCCTGCTGTCAAAATACATACTTTATAAAGTAACAGATTAAATCTTTTGCATTAATGATTCACGTTAGCAAATATAACAATAATAATTGTAAGAAAAATGTGCCTTTTTCTACAAGACAAACTATGCTCTGTGGGTACTCTGTTGAAGTAAATAATTATAAACATTCTGTCTGTATAAATACATGAACAAACATGACAAAATTAATACATTTTAACAGAGGATCACCATAATACTAGATTATGGCAGTGCATAGGTTCATGTGCTATTGATTTCCTTTGTATTGTGTAACTGTTACTGTCAATTGATAGAAACAATTATTGATTGCATTGTCTGGAATTTAAAAATCATCCAAAATTATTTTTCCTCTAGATTAATTGAAATACTGTAGCAAAATTCTCCCATTGCAATTGATTCTCACTACTAACTGTATTGTTTTTACTATATTTTTATCTTTATTTAAACACCGTGATTGCAAATATAATTGTAGTTGTATGACTTCAGTCATGTAACGAACAGCCCCCTTTGCCAGTGCAACATTCTCACCACAATTGTCCCAAATCTCCCTCCTTCCTACCCCCCACACCTGTACTCAAGACAGGATTTCTACTTCTCTCATTCATTCACATTGTTAGGATAGTTCTCGGTGTACTTATTTCTCTAACAGCACTCATCACTCTTTTGGTGAGCTTGATATCGTGAGCTTCATCTTCCAGCCCTCATCTCTTTTGTCTCTGAGAATTATTGCAAAAATGTCTTTCATTTCTCTTAAAGCCCGGAGATGAGTGAAACTATTCTGCGTCTATCTCTCTCCCTCTGACTTATTTCACTCAGCATAATAGATTCTATGTACATCCATAGAATGTAGGAAAATTTCATAACTTCATCTCTCCTGACAGCTGCATAGTATTCCATTATGTATATGTACCAGAGCTTCTTTAGCCATTCATCTGTTAAAGGGCAACTTGGTTGTTTCCAAAGTCTAACAATTGTAAATAGTACAGCAATGAATATAAGTGTGATGAATTGTATTCTTGTGTTTCTTGAATATATCCCTAGGAGTGGTATACCTGGATTGTATGGGAGCTCAATTTCCAGTTTTAGGATGAATCTACACATACTTTCCATAAAGGTTGGACTAGACAGCATTCTCACCAGCAGTGAAAAAGAGTTCCTTTCTCTCAACATCCCAGGCAGTACTGCTTGTTTTCCTTCTTTGTGATGTGTGCCAATCTCAGTGGCAAGAGATGGTACCTCATAGTTGTTTTGATTTGCATCTCCCTGACGATTAGTGATGTTGAGTATCTTTTCATGTGCCTTTTGCTAATTTGCATTTCTGCTTTTACAAAGTGTTGGCTCATTTCTTCTCCCCATTTTTTGATAGGGTTAGATTTTTTTTCTTGTAAAGTTCTGTATATTTTGGATATTAGTCCTTTATCTGATGGGTATTTGGTGAATGATTTCTCCCAATCAGTGGGTGGCTTTTGTATTCTGGGCACTATCTCCTTTGACGTGTAGAAGCTTCTCAGCTTAATATAGTCCCATCTGTTTGTCTCTGCTTCCACTGGTTTGGAGAGAGCTATTTCCTTAAAGATGCCTTTATCTCAATGTCATGGAGTTTTTTACTCACATGTTGTTCTATATACCTTATGGTTTCATATCTGATATCAGGTCTTTAATCAATTTGGATTTTACCTTTATACTTGGTGTTAGCTGGGGGTCTGAGTTCACTTTTTGCAAGTGACTAACCAGTTGTGCCAACATCACTTGTTGAAGAGGCTTTTCTTGCTCCATTTAGGATTTCTTGCTCCTTTATCAAAAGCTAGGTGGTTGTGTCTGGGGAACATTCTCAAGTACTCAAGCCTATTCCACTGATCTGAGGGTCTGTCTTTATTCCAATACCAATAGTTTTGATAGCTATTGCTTTGTAATACAGCTTAAAATTGGGGAAAGTAATTCCTCCCATATTTCATTTCCAAGGAGTGCTTTAACTATTCCAGGGTGTTTATTGTTCCAAATGAATTTCAGAAGTGTTTGATCCACGTCTTTGAGGAATGACATGGGTATCTTTAGAGTGATAGCATTAAATTCGTACAAATGTTTGGGGTGTATTGTCATTTTAATGATGTTGATCCTACTAATCCATGAGTAGGGTATGTGTTTCCATTTCCAGGTGTCCTCTTTTATTTCTTAGAACAAGGTTTAATAGTTTTCTTTGTATAGGTCCTTCAGATCTTTAGTCAAGTTGACTCCAAGGTATTTTAGTTTGTGTGTATTTTGAATGTTTTTGACCCATTCAACCAGAATCAGTTTGACAGCTGCAACCTATTGACTAATCTTCTATGCCTATATGAGTGTGGCAGACATTTCTATGTCTGCCTGATGTCCATCTGTACTGTATAAATATGCCTGTGTTATACAATTCTCCTTCTCTGATTACCACTTTATTGTTTCTTTTTTCAGTCTATCAGCCCAAATTTGTTATTATTACCTATTTAATATCTTTTTCTTATTCACTCCTCAGGAACCAGTAAATTCTTCTAACTGCCATTACTCCCATCTCTCTACACCTTGAACTGCTGCTTGCAACTGGAGTCTGCCTTCATGAGAGTCTCAGCTTTAAACAATAACCTATTCCATGACTTCTTGAGCCGTTTTTCAGAATTCCTCAAGACCACATTGTTGGTTGAAGCTCTGCTCCAGATTATATCCGCCTCCATTTATTTCATAACACTTGGGGGTTATTGAAATTTCTTTTGTACATGTATCTCTTTAGATGTGTTTCTTTAATGTGCACAATACTTTATTTTGTGCTTCCTTATGTAGATATAGTTTTGCCCCTTCAATTTGTTTAGAAGAGAATTCTGGTAGATATCTATCTATTTGATTCTGTGTTTCTCTACAATTAGCTTATAGGGATTGTTTTGTGTATTTTTTTTACCCCCATGTGAAGTAATAGTATCCTGTGGCATAATTTGTTATTTAAAAAAAACATGATATATCATTATTGCTTGCTCTCTGAAAAATAAGGAGACTATTGCGGATAGTTTTCTAGTCCCACTACATCAGCATCTAACTAACTCAATATATCCTGTCACGTCTTTCTCCACACAATCTGGTGGTCTTCTAGTTACTGTATTTTCTCTTTTTACAAATCTTTCTATGACCATATGAAACCCTATTTATGTTGCCATAAACTCCATCTCTCTCTGTCTCTTTCTTTACTGTGTCTTCCTTGCTATCTTCTCTCTCTTTTTATCCAAGTCTGGTGCTTACCTTTAGTATTCTGAAGCTCCTCGACCAGAAAGTGAGCCTCCTCTTGAATTTGTGCCTCAAGACTCCACATTTCCATCCTGAAATCTCTCATGTTGGCCAGAAAAAACTTCCGAATGACCTTCCAATTTTGGTCATTGCCAAAGGGATTACCTGGGGGTTGCAGAAGATGCTGAAAAGACACATTGGATTCATATACACCTCATGTGCTAATTCACGCTCACCAATCCTAATTTTTAATCCCATCACTCAGAATACTTTGGAGGCTCTTACCATATTCCTGAAAAATTGGATCCATCACAGATACTGCCCCCCGACCAGAGAAGGCTTCAGCTTGTCCATGCAAGGCCTCCCGGATGGTCTCTGTCCCACAAATAATGACCACAAGCCGCCGTCCAAGGTGCAGAGTGAACACATCCCCATATTGGCCTCGCATCTGTAAATCACATCCACACCCATGTTTATTAAAAATGTGCACTTCTTTGCTAATCCCCTGTATTACATCATTAACAATATTTGCTGGAGGAACCATACAAATCCCTGTAAAGGGCATCATTTTCCTTCCCTGAAGTAGCAACTAAAGGATTTGCCTTTGTGCAAATCTATCCCAGCACTGGTGCTCTTAAAATTAAGTAAATTTCACATTGTATAGAACAACATACAGCTGTGTTCAAAGCTTATCATTCATTATGTTCTCGTGGAAAACTCATTCTGGTGCTCAGATGACCATATATAGAGCCAGAGATGAAACCTGAGTCAGCAGCATGCAGGCTAGGCCTTATTTGCTATAATGTTCTTTGATCCCAAGTTAAATGCATATACAGTCATCCCATCCATTCTCTTGCCTCAAGTAACCTAGTATTTCGTGAAGACAAAGCACAGCATGGCCTTCTTCAGGGTCAGAGTGTACAATGTGAAAATCACTTGCCTAGATATGGTTAACGCTGGTTCTATTGCAAGTCAACAATAAGATCTGTTGAGCTCATGAGGAGTGATCCCTGAGGACAGAGCCAAAAGGAAGTACTAAGCATATTCTGATGACCAAAGATAAAAACTAAAGTTTCAGACTCCTGATATAAAAAGACCATTCATCATCACTTATTATTAAGGAACTGAAAATAAAAACAACAATGACATTATCTCACACAAGTGAGATGTGTGTATCATGAAGACTGGAAGCAATATTCTTGTGCACGAGTGACAGAGGAACTCCCTTTCACTTTTAGGCTGAATGTCGAATACTTCAGCTTTGTGGGAGGCAGCTATGAACACTTCTCCAAAAGAAATAAAAAATATGTATAACTTTGGGGCCAGGCAGTGGCTCTGGAGGTAAGGTGCCTGCCTTGCCTGCACTAGCCTAGGACGGACTGCGGTTCAATTCTTCAGTTTCCCATATGGTCCCCCAAGCCAGGAGTGACTTCTGAGTACATAGCCAGGAGTAACCCCTGAGCGTCACTGGGTGTGTCCCAAAAAATATTTTTGTGTTTTGAGTGGAGATGCCAAAAATGAAATTTTGGGTAGTTGTACATATATATATATATATATATATATGTACAACTATACATATATATATGTATATATACATATATATATACATATATATGTACAACTACCCAAAATTTCATTTTTGGCATCTCCACTCAAAACACAAAAATATTCATTCTATAAAGACATATGTATTTCCTAGATATCTATCCCCAGGAGAGAAAAAAAACATTCATTGCAGCTCTTAGTATAATGGCTAAGACTGGAATCAAGCTAAATGTCCAACAACAGGCAAGTAGAGTATAAATTTGTGATATATATATGTGTATATATGTATATATAATGGAATACTAGTGCCAAAGCAGTGGCACAAGTGGTAAGGCATCTGCCTTGCCCACGTTAGCATAGAAAAGACCATGGTGTGATCCCACAGCATTCTATATGGCCCCCAAGCCAGGAGTGATTTCTGAGTACATAGTCAGGGGTAACCCCTGAGTGTCCCCGGGTGTGGTCCAAAAAAAAAAAAAAAGAATGATATATAGCTGTAAGAAATGATGAAATCATGCAATTTGCTGCAACACAGAATTAGAAAATATGTTCATTGTAGTAAGCCAGAAGTAGAAGTTGAAAAGAATGATATCACTTATATATGAGATTTAGAATAACTGCATGAATAAATGCAATGGTTTAAATAGGAGTTGTCTCAAACATCCTTGTCCCCAGAGAATAGCAAGAAAAAATAAAGAAATTGGGTGGAGGATGAGGGAAGAAACAACTATGAAAGAATGTGGTCCAGGGAAGAATTGATCTCGGGCATATTAGTGGTATTTTAAAAGGATAGAAAGATATATCCAAACCAAAGGATATAACAATAAAATCAAGAAAACCAAATTATAACAATAGGAAATTAAATTGGGTGCACACAAGAACATGGGTGAATGGAGACCTCCCTACCTAGCAGCAGGACCTGGACACACATTGATCAGAAGAGCAGAGTCCCCTCTACCACCAGCAGACTATAACATGCTAATGTAGGCTGCCTCAAAGGGTGGAGCCAGAGGAGCCACAATTTATCTAGTCCATAAATTCCAGCACACAACATAGAAAACACCACACTACTACAACCATGATGATGTAGAAACAACACAGGTATCTCCAACATACTTAGAGAATATAGATAACCACTCTGGTGAACTGAAAAGTACCAACCATTTATTTAGACTCTCAGATAAAGACTTTAGAGAAAAAATATAAAAGATGTTTATAAAACTCAAAGAAAGCATGAAACAAACTAAACAAACCACAGATAAGAATCAAGAGAATATAAAAGTAGAAATGAGAAAACTCTAAACTGAAATAATAACTAAAAATCTTAGTAAATGGAAATAATACCTCACTGGAAAGCCTCTCCAAAAGAGCTGATGAGGAAAAATCAGTGAGCTGGAATATTAGACGCATAATAACTTCATACAACAGAAGAGATCTGAAAAGAGACTTAAAGCAAATGAGCAGACAATGGGGGAAAATCCGCAAGAATGTGAACAGACAAAAATAGAAATCTTTGATGAACTCAACAGAAACAATATAAGAATCATTGGAGTCCCAGAGACCCAGGAAGAAAATCCACAGAAAGAATCAACAGTCAAGTACATCAGTGCAGAGAAACTTCTAGAACATTCAACCAAATCCTGCATGCCCAAAGAGTACCAGCTAAAAGTGCCCAGAAGAAAGCACCCTAAAGCACATCCCAGTAATAATGATGAATCCCACAGATATGAACAGAATACTGAAAGCAGCAAGATCTAAAAGGGAAATTACATTCAAAGGAGCATCCTTAAAATTTACAGCAGACCGGTCACAAGAAACCCGCAAGGCCAGAAGACACTGGTGGGATATAATGACAAAACTCAATGAAATGAATGCTTCACCTAGAATACTGCACCTAGTTAGACTCACTTTCAGGTCTGAAAGAAGAAAATACAGCTTCAAGAATAATCAACTGCTGAGAAACTTTTCAGACTCAAAACCCATCTTAAAAGATGAACTGAAAGGTCTACTTTAAGACAAGACAAGTATCCGATGGGGCCCGGGAGATAGCATGGAGGTAAGTTATTTGGCTTTCATGCAAAAGGTCATCGGTTCGAATCCTGGTGCCCCATATGGTCCCCCGTGCCTGCCAGGAACAATTTCTGAGCATGGAGCCAGGAGTAACCCCTGAGCATTGCTGGGTGTGACCCAAAAACCAAAAAAAAAAAAAAAAGACAAGTATCCGAGCAAACAACTCCCTTTAAAAAGCCTAGTGGACACACTACTAATACAAGGATTATACTTCAAGAACTTTAATTTCTCCAGAGATAAAAAAAAATTAGTTATTATTAGTTATGACAAAAAATAATACTTGAAAGCACATTTAAAGTTGTCCTTAAAATCAGACTGGCAGGATGTGGGGAGAAAGAAAATCTTATTCACTGAGGGTAGGAATGCTGTCATGTCCAGCCTTTCTGGAAAACAATATGGTTATTCCTCAAAAAACCTGAAATTGAGCTCTCATCAGATCCAGAGATACCACTCCTAAGGATATACCCTAAAATAGTGTTTTTCAACATTTTTGTGAAAAGGCACACTTTTTCATGAAAAAAAAAATGAGGAGGCACACCATCATTAGAAATTAAAAAAAAATTAACTCTGTTCCTATATTGATTATATAAAGTAATTATCTTTAATAGGAATCAAATAAAAGCAAAATTTTTATAATTACTTAATTATGAAATAATCTAATGATTGGCCTATCTGCCTATCTGTGAGTCGAAGCCACGTTTTATGGATGAAACTGGAATTTTTCCCACAGCACACCAGACAATATCTCATGGCACATTAATGTGCCGCTGCACAGTGGTTGAAAAATGCTGCCATGAAATAGAGATAGCTGGCAGAAAGGCAGGTCCTCTGTCTATGCCATCAGGCTGAGAAATCTACCCCTGCCCGAGTGGTTACCAACTGCAAGAGACTATGAGTGTCGCCTGTGTGTTTTATCCT
>PVKC010048920.1:0-10867 GCA_004027635.1 Crocidura indochinensis | reverse complement strand
AGACATACAGAATCTAATGCTTTTATAGCTTCCCTTGGATTCTTTGGATAATTTTCACTCACTATCTTGGTTTTCAAAGTAAGTGAGGAGAAAGAAAAATATGCCTAATAGTATTCATTCATAGAACAGCATATGAAATAGCCAGAGGCAAAGACTCCTTAGAGGCAGAGTAAGAACTTAAATTGAAGGTTCTCTAGCTGCAATTGCTTTCTGTTATATTGTTTCCACATTGCATTTGAATCCATCTTTTCTATACGGTATTTGTGTTCTAGTGTATTTTATATTCCAAGTGCTTGATTAAGAATGTGCCATAGACTCAATATTCTATATGCACCTATCAGATAAATGGAATAGAGTAGTTTTGTTGTATGTAATGATTTGGAATATAGCATATACCAACGGTACCAAAAATAAACCCAATTGAGTATTGCTCTACTTTATCTAGACAAATTTTCATATTATCTTTCTGCAAATATTTATCAACATTTTGATGCTAAACAATGGTTCCTAAACTCTGATCCAGGGTTTGAGCCCAACAGTCAATTTTCCCCTATGTGAAAAGAACATTAAAAAATATATATCAGGATGTATGTGAAAAAAAAAACAAACAAACAGGGGTAACATTTCCAGAATATTTAAAATTATATTATTTGATTGTTGTTTTTAACTTATTTTATTAATTTACTGGGGGGATGGGACATTCCCAGTGGTGCTCATGAATTACTCCTAGCTTTGTACTCAAAAATCACTTCTGGCAATCTCAGAGGAACATATGGAATTACAGGGTTCAAAATCATTGCAAGGCAAATACTACCTGCTGTGCTATTGCTCTGGCACCAGTTCTATTGTATTATCTTCGGTTATGTTCTATTTCTAGTGTTGAATACCATCTCATTTTATTTATTTTTTTTTAATTATTATTTTTTTTTTTGGTTCACACCCGGCAGTGCTCAGGGGTTACTCCTGGCTCCATGCTCAGAAATTGCTCCTGGCAGGCACGGGGGACCATATGGGGCACCGGGATTCGAACCGATGATCTTTTGCATGAAAGGAAAATGCCTTACCTCCATGCTATCTCCCGGGCCCCCCATCTCATTTTATTAAGGGGTTACTTTAGATAGAAAAGAATTGCCTATATTTTGCTTTTCTTTCTTGCTCTTTATCATCCTTACTTGATGTGTGACAGAGACTGAAGCATAGTTTCACACAGTGGATATATGAAAAAGAATTTAGCACATAACTTGAAAAGGATTTGTCACAAAACTAATAAAACACACAAAGTTAAAAAATATCCAGGAACCAGGTTCTGAATAATATTTACTTTGATCCTGGTAGGAAAAGAAATACTAATACACTCAATGAGATAGTCTTTAGACTAAGCCTTCAATGACTGTTAATTCTATACATATGAGTACATGCATATAAATAACTATCATAAAGACACTGATACATATATTATGTATCTTATGGCTTAAAAATCATGCTACAGGGCCAAGCAATTGTATAGTGATAGAACATTTATTTTGCATGTGACCCACCCATGTTCAAACCCCAGCACCTTACATGGTCCCTTGAATACCACCAAGGAGTGATTACTGACCACTGAACGAGAATAAACCCTGAGGACCACCACTGTGTCCACAAAACAGAACAAAACAAAATGTTACTTATGATCTATTCTTGTTTTAAAAGGACAGAAAACTCTCAACTTTTATCTAGCAAAATAAAACCACAGTAACCTAATCATGAAAATATTAATGAATGAAAGTAGCAGAAATAAACCATAGACCAATATGAATTCTGAGTAGAATATTTCACATACATTATACATATATTTATAAAATTCATATATACAAGTTAAATAAAAATGTTGTCTAAATATTCCAGCTAATATTTTCAAAAGTACTAATAATACAGCATGTATTTTCTTAAAAGACCACTGACTTTATGTGCTTATTAATAACATACCCTACTTAAGACTTGTATAAAATTGCACAAAATTGGGGCCGGGAGGTGGCGCTGGAGGTAAGGTGCCTGCGCTAACCTAGGACGGACCATGGTTCGACTTCTGAGCGAATAGCCAGAGTAACCCCTGAGCATCACCGGGTGTGGCCCAAAAAACAAGAAATAAAACAAACAAACAAAAAATTGCACAAAATTATTTAGGTGAGAAATGGGTGGAGATAAAGATAAAAAAATGGGAATTATCTCATTAATTGCTACCTCTAGTTATAATATATGTGGTTCATTTAAGAAGCTTTATTTTGGGTATGTTTACAATTTTTCAGTATAAAGTTTTATCAAAAGATATATAACAAACAAGTGGCTACATTTAAATAGTGTCTGCAACTCAGAAAAGCACAGGCTTGGGGTCAGAGTGGTAGCACAGCAGTAGGGCATTTGCCTTGCACATGGCTTACCCAGGATGGACAAAATTTGATCCCTGACATCCCATGTGATCCCCGAGCCAGGATCGATTTCTGAGTGCAGAGCCAAAAGTAACCTGTGAGCACCCCGGCATATGACCCAAAAATAATAAATAAAATAAGGGAAAAATACAAATGAAAAGAAAAGCACAGCTAATTTAGAGAGAAACTGGTTTTAAGTGAAGGTTTTTCACTGAGCTAATGAGAATCAGGTCTGAGACTCAAAGATGGTTCCCCACATCATAATTTCTTGCTAATGCTAGTCACAGGTTACCAGACAAAGCAGATGCTGGGAAACTTAGGGCTAAAAATAAGTTGATTCTTGTGTGAGAGACAACAAACTGTAACCAGCACGTGGAGACAATGAACTGTGATGCATGCTTCTCTTGAAATATTCTTAGTCTTATTTTTAACTATTTTGCTTCAGATAAAATGTAGGACTTCATCTCTCAGCATGATCTTAGAATACTAAGATCACACTAGCAATACTTGGCAAATATCAAAAATTGACTATTCTAAATAGTCCTGATAATTTAGTCTCTCTATTTTTTATCCATAAATCCTAGCCTGACCACTTCTACTTTGCAATGGATGTCTAGTGTTTAGGTCTGCTTAAAATTAATATTTAATTTATATTTCATTGTATTCTGAAACTGTCTGAAATATATTTGATGCTTATACTAAGAAATGAATCATCTCCAAGGTGGATTTGTGTATTTTAAGTAGGTCCTGGATGCAATCAAATTCCCACATTAGTTTTTAGCTTGCCTTCCTGAATCCTATTGGACTCAATGCTATTCAAGGACTCTAAATATGATTTCATATGTTGTGATTTCTAGACCCCCAGTAGCAAACAAGACTTTCAATTTCTAGGTGCTCCCAATAAATAGCACTGCTGGAAATGCAGTTTATATTTTACCAGTGCACAATGAAATACTATGCAGCTATACATAGTGATGAAATTCACTACCATGTGGATAGGACTAAAAGCTATCATATTAAGGAAAAGAAGAAGATGGATAAAAACATGATATTATCACTTATATGCGGTATTTTAGAAGAACTGAATGAGGTAATGTGATTACTTAAAGATAGTGTGGTGCTAGACCTCCTTGGCCCCAGAACATAGGGAGGAGAAGAAAGAAATCAAATGATGGGGGGTGGGGTCAGGAAATACAACTAAGAGGCAAGAAGATCAGGTGTCCAAATGATTCAGATACATCAGTGGTGTTAAGTAATGTTAGAGCTAAATTTTCAAACCATATAAGCCAACAATACTGACATCATGAAACTAAACTTAAAAAGGTGCCTGTCAGGGCCAGAGAGATAGCTTGGAGGTAAGACTTTTGCCTTACATGCAGAAGGATGGTGGTTCGAATCCCAGCATCCCTTATGAGCCTGCCAGGAGCGATTTCCGAGCATAGAGCCAGGAGTAACCCTTGAGTGCTGCCAGGTGTGACCCCAAAACAAAAACAAACAAACAAACAAACACACAAAGGTGCCTTTCAAGTTGGAAGGCTGAGATGGGGGCTAGTGCAAGGGTTGAAATCTAGGAACATGGTGGAGAGAGGTAGGTACTGGTGTTGGGATCAGTGTTGAAACACCATATGTCCCAAATCAACTATAACTAATTTTGTATCAACATGGTACTTTAATAGAATAAGTAAACCCTCTATGCTCTACCCGTGGGAAAGAAATCCTCCATTACTGTAGATAGTAGGTACTTGGCTTTAACTACACATATTTGTTTGGATTTTTGATGTTTGGAAGGGTGCTTAACAGTATATAGTAATTATTTCTGGCTCTGTGCTCAGAAATGACCTTTGGCAGTGCTTAGGGGACCATATGTGGTAGCAAGAATTCTAAGCTAGATTATCTGATACAAGGCAAGCACCTTACTTTTTGACACTACCTGGGGATTTTTGGGGGAGAGGGGCTCTGGCTACATCTGGCGGTGCTCAGTGGCTACTCTTGGTATTCTACTAGTAGTGCTCAGGGAACCATAAGGAATGCCGTGGATTGAGCTCAGGTCTACTGCATACAAACAAGTGCAGCATGCACTATACTATCCTCTAACCCTATAACTATTTGTAACTACAGTTTTGACGACATGTTAATTGCAAACCCTGATAAAATGAAACATTCTCTTTTGGGGGGAGTTGGAGCCATAGCAAAACAGATAGGGAGTTTGCTTTTTATGTGGCTGACCTGGGCTCAATCCCTCACATCCCATATGTTCCCCTAAGCCTGCTGGGAGTAACCCCTGAGCACAGCCTGGAGTGACCCCAAAAACAAAATGATTAAAAGATGAAAACAAATAAAAATTCTCTTTTTTCAAATTATCATATACCCCATACACACTTATTTATAAAATAAGTTCTCATAATAACTTTAAGGTAACTTTAAAAGCATTCAATGTCTGACAAGATATTAATATGAATATAAAGTATCACTATAGCAACTAGATTACAAAGCAGAAGATATTGAACAATATGATAAATATAAAAGAGGTCTTTAATCTACTTGGGTCAACCAAGCAGGAAACATTTATGGGCTGGCTCTGGCCTCTGATTCTATATTCCTAAATTGTTTTAAATTTAGTTGAGGCAATGATTGTCCTTTGCTTTACTGGAAGGTGTGACTACAATAAAACATATCATTAACTATTGAATGGTGAGTTATTTAGATTGTTTGGGGATTTCCAAAAACTTGAATAGGACATAAAGTAAAGATGGCTTAGCTCCTTCGTGGACTAATCCTACTAAATTCCGAACAACCTCTTATGAAGGGAGTTCTTTCTCTATTTCTTCTCAGAGCAAAATGGGTTTATAAAGTCAAATCAAAAAGACAAAGTCCTATCACTTAGTGCCTTAAAAGTATCATCATGTGGGGCCAGAGTGATAGCACAGTGGTTATTTTGCGTTGCACGTGGCCAACCATGGTTCAATTCCTGATATCCCATAGAGGCCTCTGATCCTGCTAGGATTGATTCCTGAATGCAGAGCCAGGAGTAATTTCAGAGCATTGTTTGGTGTGGTCCCAAAACAAAACAAAACAAACAAACAAACAAACAACAAAAGGTATAATCCTGGGGAAAAGGAGAAAGCCTACCATTCAACTCTAAATTATGTACTGCTGACTGCCAAACTAGAGGAGCTGAGAAGTTCTCAGTAAATATAACATGGAAAGGTGAGATATTCATCTTACAATATTTATATTTTAATTATCTGGCTACCATAGGTCTCATGTTCTAGGATACTTTTTTTTTCTCTCCTGGAAGCAGATTTTGTAAGTAGGTAAGACAAACAGAAATTAGCAGGATTAGTAAGACAACAAACCAACAAGGAACATAGATTCTAATTCTTTAAAGAAAGCAGCTTACTCATTAAAGTGAATTTGTTCTACAATTGACATTAATTCTCCAATCCTTTAATGATCAATTTTAGCTAACCAAAAACAATATAGAAGTTCAGGGACTCTGATGGGAGAATTAAGGTTAACAAGTGTCATAAACATCTTCATACAAATATTTAATGACCATGTGAGATGTTAAAAAATACCTCTACCTTCTCCATCTACTTCTCTCCCCTCTGACACATGTAAACACATACTGACATGCACACACACAACCACACAGACACAAATACAAACACTCACCTGTGTGTGTTTATAGAGAGCTCAGAGTCTAAATAGCACACCATAGCTGTGAGGAATTAGGTTACTTTTTTTTTTATGTTTATCACTGCGGAAAATGTGACATCTCAAAAATACTATGATCTTATCCAAAAACATAATTTTAGAAAATGCCAAAATATCTGGAAGGCATTAGCCACTTTTAAAAAATGGCTGCTTTAACAAATATTTAAGCACTTAACTCTAATATGATCTGAGGTTTAGACTGCTTTCTTCTTTTCTGGCTCTGAAAATCAAATTACCTTTTTGTAATAATCATAATTCTGCTCATTTATAAATACCAGCACATTCAGTGCATTCAAGGCCCCAATACTTTATCATTTCATTAATTTTTACAGCTTCAGGTATCATATAGGTGTTTTAAGAACATACTTCTGAAATAAAGCAGAATAGCAATTCAGAGGTTTATATAGCAGTTATTTCTTGTGCTAATATTTCATAAACATAAATTTGGCAATAAAAAGAACTTATTTACTGTTAAAGGGAAGTCTTGAGAATTATATTCATCAGTCACATGGCCATATAAAACCACAGATCAAGATATGATAGCACAATTTCCAAGAAAACTGTTATTCTCTGTAACCATCATGGCAATAAAGCATGCTATGAACTTAGTCTAAAAAGTTGTTCATTTTCTGTGCTGATATGATTAGTATACAAATCCACACTGATATATTCCTCACTCCTGATTATAATTTGGAGGTTTTTATGGGGTCTTTATAATTTTCAGGTTTTTACAATACCATTACAAATGGAAAATTTTGAGTTCAGTAAAGGGAGCATGAAATACTTCCCTGAAATATTTCAGAGGCAAGAGAGAAACAGCAGGAATTATGACAGAAATTTTTAGACTCCTCTCCCAAAAGATTTACCTAGACAGATCCTGTAGTTATGGGTCTCTCAAATGCTTAACAGAGCTCAACTTTAGTGGAGGTGACTGCTTGGATAAGAAACAGATTTGGAGATAAAAACTCATGCTGGGAGATACCAACAAAGATCAGAGTGTGTAGAAGAGCATAAACAGCAGTTTTCACACACTTCAGAAGAAGTCAAAAAACCCAAAGTAGCTTTTGGACTCTCTCATCCAAGGAATTTTCCTAATGTTGAGTATACCCACCCCAGGGACATGTAAGGCATAGAAGGATGCAGCCTTTATTTAACAGAGAAATGAAAGTTTAACCTGGATAAGAGCATAATTGAGAAGTAGAGTTCGATGAAAGTAATACAGAGCTGACAAAAAATTTGGACAATTTTTACTTAAAAATCTTGATGGGTAAAACTGAATGAAAGTGTATAGTGGTCCTTTGGTGAGGGGAAGAGAGAGTATAATACTTTGTTAAGCCACTGCCACTTTTTATGTGAGCCCAGAGTTGCAGATACTGGTTATGGGAGCTAGCAGATATATTATAACACTTTCTCCAGAAGACCCAGACCACACAGATTACATGTGCCAAAGATAGAATGAAAAAAAAATCATATCATTATTGTCTCCAGTTTAGACCCAGATCCTTCTGCAACAAGGCAGCAGATACTATACTACTAGTATAGTATCTAGGTGGATTTTGCCCACCTAGAAAATGGCAGGTTGAGTTGATGTGAGTCAGACAATTCCTAAGATCAGAAGTTGAGACAAAACAAATACTCTCATGTAGGGTGCTCTATCATGCAGTGCCCCAAAATGTTTCACACCTGGCAGAGATCAGGGATTTGCTAGATACTAATTTCTGAGACATCAGTGGCATAAGCCTATGACTTAGAAGCGTAGACCCTGTGCTACCAATATATTTTGTTTGTTTGGGGGACTCTTCCAGGGGTTACTCCTGACTTTGCACTCAAGAATTACTCACATTGTTAGGAAAACTATATTGGATGCTGAGGATAGAACCCAGGTCAGCCTTGTATAAGACAAAATTGCTATCTGCCATACTATCACTTCAGCCCCTGTCACTATTCTTGTTATGAGTCTCAGGAGAAAGTTTGCATGTAGAATTTACTGAAATCTGAACTAGGTTTCAAGTGGAGATCCAAATACTATCAGATATGTAATGACTGGCTGAAGCCACACTGAAAAGACAGGAAGGAAAAACTTACTCAACTCAAAAAGTTATATTGCTTAGGAAAGACTATAACACACAATATACAGCAAAAATATCTTTGCTTGCCAAGTGGAAAATCTGTTGTAAATAGGACTCTTTGATTCCTACATAAAGAAGTTTCCTAACTCCTATCATTCCATAATATAACAAATTTAAACTCCAAATATTCCAATACAATAGAGCTAACATTATTGGCCAATACCATACGAAGTTCAACTTTAACATAAATTGTACCTTAGAACTGGGAAGAGAAGATATTTAGTCCATCATAGAAAGAAACATAGAGCATTATTCATATAGATGGCATAAAGGCATTCACAATAGATCAAGAAAAAACAGTGGAAAATTGCTGATGTCATAGAACTAAGTAAACTAAGAGTAGAAGATTTCAAAGCAATTGCTGTAATGGCACTTCTAGATGAAACATCTTTAATGTAATATAATGAGATGATCAGGACAAAGAAAGAAGAAAATGAGAACATCAAATGGGCATTAGTAAAATCTAAATGGAAATCACTGTAAAGTATCAAGCAAGTAGCTGAACTTAAAAAATATACAGAAAGTTTCAAGAGTAGAATAGGCAGATCTAAAAATCAAAAGGTAGTAAAAGCTTCATAAAGGACCGACAAAACTCAAAAGTTTTTCAATAAGATATTAAGGGTAAATCAAGTGAAGCGACATGCTCTAATATGATTTATACTTCTGAAAAAGGTAGGTGCAGAGTGAGGATAGAAGGAAATAGTTCCAGCCATTAAAGGCTCGATAACTTCACACAAAATAAATATTTGCATCACATGAAAAATAACAATATGATGGCAACAATCAGGGCTACAGGAGAAAGCTCAAAGTGTTGAAGCACATGCTTTGCAAGCGGGAAGCCTTGGTTCTATTCCTGGCACTAGATGGTCCCCTGAGCACTACCAGGAACAACTCCCAAGCTCTGAGCTGGAACTAACCCCTCAAGAGTGCCAAGTAATGTCACATAATCAAAAACAAAAACAGTGAAACAATCAAATATGAGGACAGGATATTTAAAGCAGTAAAATAAAAGCAAAATATAACATTTAAGAGTCTCTCCTTCCCCAAATCTAACAGATTTCTCAGCAACAACTTTACAAACCAGAAGAAAATAGCCCAATTAAGTACCTGTATTAAAAGAGCAGGTAAGAAAACTTTTATCTGTGGTCTATAAGCAACGAAACAGTTGACCTGACATTGTGTAATAATGGTAAATGTCCCTTTGAGAAAATCCTAAACTTACCAAGTAATAGAGGAGGGGGCTTTTGGGGTGATATAATAACAGACTAGAAGCAACACTAGGATTGTGAAATAGACTTGAGGGTGCTTTGGTGATAGTGAACATTGCAATAACTTCTAACATCAAAATCATAAACATTTATAGCTTTGTAACCATGCTAAACTACAATAAAAAATAAAGTTAAAGGAACATAAATACACTCTATTCAGCTATGGTATCTCTGAGAGAGTAAGTAGTGTTAAAGAGCTTTATAGACAAACAAAAGTTAGAAAAGTTTATTTCAATCAAACAGGTCTTGCAAGGGTCTTTTTAAATGCATTTCTGAAGAATGAAAATTAATGCCATATATATGCAGCCAGACACCCAAAATTATAAGATGAAGTAGAGGAGAGGAGAAAAGTAGCATTAGGGGCTCTTAAAATAAATGTGAGTAACATGCTTTTGATTTAAAATTGAATATAAATTTAGAACCTTACAATGTAAACTTCAAGGTAATTTCAGAATAGTACCCAGGAAAAAAGGAGGAAAAAATTCAAATACCACCAAGAAAAAGTAACATAAAAATAAGGTAATATATAATTTTATATCATTAATCTTCCTAAATATCAGTGGCCTCAACTTCATAGTTAAAAAGCACAAAGTAGCTGGTTATTTCAAAAGACAAATGTCAACCTTCTGCTGTCTACAGGTAGAACATTTGAGATTTAAAAATAAACATATCTAAAATGAAAGGTTTAAAAGTAATAATAAAAAAGAATGGCAATATAAAAATGGGCAGAAATAGCCATACTTTATCATAGAAAATACATTTCCAACCAAAGAGCAGATAGGAACTGTCAAAGGTTCAATCAATGCAATTTAATACTCATTGATATGAATGTGCACATAAAGAGGAAAAGGAAATAATTGCCTTAAACAAGGAATTAAATATGATTGTTCTAATTCATAATTGTAGAGCATAACACTCACCCACCTCCATTCACAAAAAATTTTTTTAAAAAGCCAGTTATAAGTCTTTTCAAGCACACATAGAACACGCAGTGACAAACTACAGGTTCAAGAAAATTAAAATCAAAGATATACTTCTATATCTTTATATAATGTTATATAATATATATATCTTTATATAATATTATATTTCTATATAATCATAATTATAGATAAACCACCAAAGTTGGGAAAGCTTCAAATATGTGGGGAATAAACAAGGTACATGAGCTCTTTGAGTCCTCTGGGGACAATAGGAATTTAAAGGAAACACATTTAAAGCTTGGAAAATAGAAGAGAGCTAGAAGATATCTATGCTATATGATCACATATATTACTTTTATTTATAAAATATTTATAAATATTTACATATGTCATCTACATATATACTCTGGTATGTAGTGAAA